>PVJN01037616.1:0-20799 GCA_004026805.1 Lasiurus borealis | reverse complement strand
ACTGTTAATTCTTAGGGGGAAAGGGGTGAAGGGTATACAGGGAGAGACTGGACAAAAATCATACACCTATGGATGAGATCAATGGGAGGGAGCTAAGGGCAGAGGGAGGGTGGGAGCTGGGTGGAGGGGTACTATGGAGGGGAAAAAAAGAGAAACAAATGTAATAATCTGAATAATAAAGATTTAATTTAAAAAAAACAAAACAAATAAAACAAAACAAAACACTGAAAAAAAAAAACTGAAAGGAATGCTTAAAAAAAATAATAATTCAGGTTCAACATAGATAAATATGGTACTAGTGCCACCTGCTGCTGTCAATATAAATTGCAGCTATCCAATAGACTATTCTGATTCTTTTAAAACTTGCCCTCTAGTGGCAGGAACACGTGTTTTAGGTTGCTTTCACTATTTCTGCTTACCCAGATCTTACTATAGCAGGTCCTCAAAGAACATTTTTTCGGTCAACATAATTTCATTATAATGTTAATCAGAAAAAAATCATTATGGGCGGGGGCCACAGTCTGTGAAGTGTGCAGGTTCTACCATGTTCTAATACTCTGGTTTCCTCTCACACCCCAACCATGTGCACATGAGGAGAACTGGCATGTTTGGCTCACCCCTGTCTGAGTGAGTGTGGGTGTGGGTGATGCACCCTGCAATGCAAGGGAGTCCTGTCCATGGTGGGGTCCTACCTTGCACCCAAGCTGCTGGGGGAGACTCTGGCCACTCTTGACCCATAACTGGAATCAGCAGGTTGAAAATCATTATTTTACTTGTATGTATTAATCTCTATTGTGTGTATGTATAACTCACATTTATTTGTATTAGAAGTGTTTGTGGTCTTTAGAAGGTTAGTGATTTTTAAGTTTGTTTTGTTTTTTTAATTTTTAAAAAATATATTTTATTGATTTTTTACAGACAGGAAGGGAGAGGGATAGAGAGCCAGAAACATCAATGAGAGAGAGACATCCATCAGCCACCTCCTGCACGCTGCCCACCGGGAATGTGCCTGCAACCAAAGCATATGCCCTTGACCGGAATCGAACCCGGAACCCTTCAGTCTGCAGACTGATGCTCTATCCACTGAGTCAAACCAGTTTCGGCTGTTTTTTTAATTTTTAAAAAACTGATTCTTAGAGAGGGAAAAGGGAGAAATGTGAGAGAGACACATCGATCGGTTGCCTCCCATATGCACCTGGCCCGGGATCAACCATCCAACCCAAGTATGTGCCCTAACCGATTTGGCTCAGTGGATAGAGCGTCAGCCTGCGGACTGAAGGGTCCCAGGTTGGATTCCGGTCAAGGGCATGTACCTCAGTTGTGGGCACATCCCCCGTGGTGGGTGTGCAGGAGGCAGCTGATTCATGTTTCTCTCTCATCGATGTTTCTAACTCTCTATCCCTCTCCCTTCCTTTCTGTTAAAAAATCAATAAAATACATTTTTACAAAAAGTTTCCAGTATCTTATCAACAACGTTAAGTGAGAACTTCCTGAATGGGCTGAGAATTACTGTGTCCAGGCGTTACTTAGACCTTCTCATTTACATGTCATAACAGATCTACCAGGTAGGGGCATGTTTATTCCCTTATACAGATGAACAGCAGAGAGTGTGAGAGGCCTTAAAGAATGTACCCAAGGTCATGCAGATGGTGATGGGTAGAGGCAGCTGAGGGCATAGATCGTCCGACCAGAGGTCAACCTCAAGCCTTTTTATGCTATGCTTGTTGGGATCTACCTGTTGGAGGATCATTCAGAATAACTATTTCCAACACTTCAGCCTCAGTTTACCATCAGGAGACATTATTAGAATAAAGAAGAAGGTATGAAGGTTATTTTGGGTGGCCTTTCTGATTTTAATAATGCTTGCCAAGTTTGGGGCATTTAGATGCCTTTGAGATAATTTGCATGTCTGGCAGTAATAATTTGTACTTGAATATGTTCAGAGTGTCTCAGCTTAGAAATAGAGAAAGATTTTCCCTGAAAGGCATCCCCTTAGATGGAGGATTAAAAAAACCATATATTTCTATCAAGGGGACAAGAAAGGCTTATTAATCCTTATTTTGTATCCATGCCTTATCAAACTCTTATTGGTATGCAGAAGCTTACAACACTTAGCACTAAATTTTGATGAAATTCAGGGTTTGTTGCTAAATGTAATGGCATTTTGTGTCCAAGGTTTGAAAATGCAAAATAGAGGAGAAATGACACAAACATAATAGTATAGCAATAGATGGAGTCCATAGAGGAGAAGAGAACATGGATGGAGACATGGGCAGGGTAGCAAATCCAAGGGACCGAGAGAAGCAAAATTCAGAACATGCTGAGTTGGAGATCCAGCCCTAGCACGTGCCCTGGAGCAGCACAGATACTGGCTTCAGGTGGAGTCAGGCCGATGATAAGCAAGCAGTTGGGGACTCCATGACAGTGTGGCTGGGCACCTCTGAAATCAACCCCAGTTACAGTGAGGGTGCAATCAATTCAAGTGGGTAAAGATTTATCCTGCCTCTCTGCTGTGAAGCGCAAAGCAATAAGCAATAAGCAATCTGCTTCTAGTCATCTCCCTTCTCTGCACATTTGGCAACGACAGCACTTAATTCATTCCAGCTGTAAGGAGTTGAAAACCTCAATAGTGAGTTCCAACAGGATTAAGCTTGTGCACACAAAAGCTACGGCTTAGTTACCAAGTTATGGCTTAGACTGGCATCTCAAAGCTGGGAAGCTGATTTCTGACCTGTAGAATTCTGCTGTGTGTGTGTTGTAACTCCTACCTTTTTTTTTTGAATCAATGATTACATAACTTTATTATAATTATTTAAAAATGTTTATTGTTGAAAGTATTACATATGTCTTTTTTCCTCCTCATTGACCTCTCCCCTGCAGATCCCACCCTAATTTTTCCCATTTAAAAAAAAATTGTGGTTAAAAAAACATAAAACTATCATCTCCATTTTGAAGTAATCAGTTCAATGGTGTCAAGTATATTTATCTTGTAAATATTTCCAGAACTTTGGCATCTTGAAAACCAAAATTCTGTATCCATTAAAACTAATTCCTCCTCCCTTTGTCCTTCTGTATATGATTTTGACTACAGTAGATACATCGCCTGACTAGAATTACACAGTATTTACTCTTTGTGACAGGCTTATTTCACTGAGCATATTGTCCTCAAATTTTATTCATGTTATAGCATGTGACTGCATTGTCTGCTTTTTCAAGGCAGTATAATATGCCATTGTATGGAGTAACCTTATTTTTTATCCATTCACTCATCAATCCCACCTCCTGTGCTGACTTGGGTGGGCTGCTGCTTATTTTTTTAAAAGCGTAACTGCCATCGTGACTAGAGGTCTAATAATCTAGGAGATGCTGGTGGAAACTGAGGCAGGAAGAGAATCAGTGGCAGGCTAACTGTCTTGAGAAGCAGGGCACATGGGAGAATTCTTGGCCTCTCTGCCTGGCCATCGCCCTTTGAAAACAACAGGGTAGCTTTCAGAATGACCTCTTAGGTTTAGAAAAAGGCAAACTTGCAAGAAAAGGCTGGATTTTTCTTCAGTGATCCAACCATGTCACAGAGCTTCAATCTTCCATGTCCTCATATGTCACTCTGAGACGTGTGTGTTCATCAGACTCCACGAAGCGAGGCTTGCTGAAGGGGAGGAGCAGTTCTGAACTCCAGCCTCTGGGGACACTAATTTTAACCAGTTGTTTTAAGCTTGGTTACATCACTTAAATTCTTGAATGTTTATCTTTCTCCTTTGTCAGATGAGGGTAACAATACAGACTGAAAATATTTGGTGAGGCTTGAATGAAAGTAGTTGTAAAATTAAAATACATTATGTAAACATGGACCACATTTACTTTTATGAATGTCATTACAATAGCACCTTTGGCACATTCGTGTTTCAACCTGTCTTTTAGCTGCTTCCTTCTCTTTCTAACTCTGAGGAAAGCAAGATGATCAGACCTTCCCCCTGGTTCTGAAAAGTGAATTCTTACCTCTCAAACCTAATGGGAAAATGCTCCCTCAGGTTTATAGCTAATTGAATACAGAAATAGCAACTCAAGGTTTACCTACTATGGAACGTGTTTGTGGGTGTGTCTGAGATGGCCAGTTTTTCCTGGATATCCATTCTCTCCAGTCCTCCTGTCGTGTCAGAACTCCCAGAGGTCAGCTGAACACATCGCTGCCCAAACTAAAGGTCAGCATTTCTCAGGCCCCTCTGTGGCCAGCTGTGGTGGGTGCCACGTTCTAGACAATGGAAATTGTATCAGTCTCTTTCTATATTTTTTAAGGAAATACACAGTTAATACAGGCAATTGGCCCTGTCAGATAGCTGAGGAGGGGCTGCATTTGAACTCCCGAGTGACAGAGCCCTGCTGTCACTGTGGTTCATCTCGAGCCTGAAGTAGAAGCCACGTGGCCATCCTGGGTCCCAATGGCCGTGATGACTGTGGGGTCATTGAATCGGACCGAGGCATGGCTATGTGCAAGGGAAACAAGTTCTTCCTTGTCCTCGCCATTGTGGCTTTGGCTTCTCTGTCACTCGGGATGGAACCAGATGCTATCTGGCATAGGAGAGTCATGACTGTGATTTGCCTCCCCTGGTAATTTGCATACACTCCTTAATAAAATCCACACCACCCTTTATTACCTGTGCCTAAACATCTGGAAACACAGACAATGCTCAAACTCGATATGGCAGAGCCAGTTGGCCTAACTAGGAAGCGGAACCCCTTGGACCATTTAAACAGAGATGTCAGTGCAGTGGGCTGGTTACCTAGAAGGTGGAGAGCCAGGCAGAGGATGTACGTGCTGCCCTTGCAGGAAGGGTTACACATCCCACCTCATTGATGGGTGGCTAAACGTAAGCAGATGTGAAATATACGACATCCAAGTTGCATCTGTGACACATGAGCCAGACAAGGCTTTCTGACAGGTGGGCAGTGAGACAAGGGCAAACACTGGGCTTGGAGTCAGGACACCTGCATTCATTCCTGGCTCTGCCACTTGGTACCTATTCCATCTGGGGACAGTCACTGAGCTTCCCTCGCCATCAATTACTTCTCTGGGGGAATGGGCTCCATGATGGATTGATCCCAGTCTCTCAGCATCCTTTCCTCCTGCTGTCACGTACTGTGGGCCAGCAATACAATTACGCTGTCTTTAAAGGAGAACGTTTGTCCATAGATCAAGGACTTTTCTTTCCTGTATATGTCCCTTTGATTAAACACTGTCTTTGTCCTGGAACTTATTTATCAAGTAGTGCTGGAGACAAAAGACCAGCAGAAGACAAGAAGTCTGTCAGAAGGCTGATGGACTTTTATATTCAGCAGGGCTGAAAAATCAGCATTATATTACTCTGCTGCTGGCCAAATGGCTGAAGGTGATCCCCCTAATCTGATAATATTTTACTGTTTATCAAACATTACCATCAAAATGTCTGTTTGCTTTGCTAAAGGGCAAATGTATATTCTAGAAAATAAAAAGCCATGGGTCCAGAGATTCAGAGAGCCACTCCACTAAAGGGTGAGATCTCCACCTGGCTTTCCCCCATCTCTTCTAAATTTATATTTCTTGCCTCGTGTATCCAATTATGCGTGGCCCCTTCTCCAGATCCCTTAAACCCTTGCTGCAAAAGACTGCGGCAAAGTATGTCTTCTTTCTCCTAAGAATGAGTATTTCTTCCATGAATCAAAGCAGTGCAAAGTCTACTATTCCAGTTTTTTTATAAATATGGTTTTTATCGATTTTCTTAGAGAAAGAGAAAGGGAGAGGGAGAGAGGGATAGAAACACTCATGAGAGAAAAACATCAACATGATCAGCTGCCTCCTGCATGCCCCCTACTGGGGATCAAGCCTGCAACCTGGGCATGTGCTCTGACAGGGAATAGAGCCTTTTGGTGCATGAGCTGACACTTAACCGCTAAGACACACCAACCAAGTTTTTAACAGGACGATTCCGTTGGCTGGCAAAGAGTGTCGGAGTGGCTCAGCAGGCAGGAAACACATCAACACTTAGAGGTCTGGAATAGATGCAGATCCTTTCAAGTGGTGTTAAGTGTTTCAATGGAGAAATTTAGCAACAACAGTTGTAACACACTCTTTTAAGTGTCCATCCCCTGCTCGAACTAGGTTTCAGAGCTTCCAGTGGGGCTGGGACCTGCCCTGACATCACCCACCCTGTTGCTGCCTTCTCTCTGCTTCTGTGGAGAAAGGTCATGTCACTAGAGTTACCACTAACCAGGTCACCTGAACTAGGACTACCAAGAGCATCTCTGGTTGTTTCAAATTCTGCACACAGTTGTGGTAAAGTGAGGGGGTTGGGGGCTAGGAGGGCCAGTAAGTCCAAGAGTGTGGTGCTTCCCAGGTCACACACCCATATAAGTTAGTGATGTGCTTAGCAGTCTTCCTGCCAGCTCTTCTTGAAAGTGTGAAGTCCTGGCACTGGGCATGGGATGGGGGAACCCACACAGAGCTTGGATAAAGAAAGGGAGGTGGCCTACCTGCCTGGCTGAAGTGGTGCTACACCCCATCTCTCCTAGGTGCTGTCCTGTGATCTCTTACCAATCCTGCTGGCTGGTGGTCACATTGACTTCTAAACAAATGGCCTTGACTGGTGCAGGTGGGACTTCCCTCCATTACCCTCTAATAGGTGTTGGTTTCCTAGTACATATAAAAATTATGTTTATACTATACTAGTGGCCTAGTGCATGAAATTCATGCACATTAAAAGATAATTAGAGGAAATATTTTAATATTGTAATTTGCCCTTTCTCTACAATGTGGACTTCCCCTTCCCTCCTGTCAGAGTCTGATTTGAAGGCCAGCCACATCCCCCATTTCATGAGACCTGGCTGGCCAGAGACCACACTTCAGTTCCTGGTCCCCACAGTCCTGCCTTCCATCCAGGCCTCTTCAGGCCCAGTCTGTTTTGTTTCCATCTCTCCATGCCAGTCTCTCCCAGTCTCTGTCTCTTTGTTTTTCTCAGCAGTTCTCCAGGCCTCCCTCTCTCCCTCTTCCTCTTTCCTGGCTAGGAGGGGGTGGGGCCAATGGGGGCAGCTCCACCCTTTGCCCTCTCTGGGGCCTCATCCTGAGAGAGGCTCTGAGAGCAAGCTGGGAGGGAGGGAAAGAAAGGGAGAAAAGGCTGTGAGCTGGTGGGTGCTGTATGTGTCAGTGCATGTGAGTGAGTGTGAGTGCCAGCCCCACCTCTCCTGTCCCTGTTGTCCTCCTGCCATAAGTTTCCACCCATCAGAGCCTGCTGTGTGTGCAGCCTGGGCATTAGGTCGAGCCTTTGGTCATGTGGTTTTGGATGTTACGGACCCTCGTTCTTTTTATATATATAGACTAGAAGCCCGGTGCATGAAATCATGCATGGGTATGGTCCCTAGGCCAGCCTGCAATCAGGGCCATCTTCCCTGGCTGCCAGCAGTTGGTACCGCTTCTCACCCCCTGCCGCCATCCACCCAGTTCCCTGTTTGCCATGTTGGGGGGGGGACCAAGAGGTCAGCTGTTCCTCCCTGCTCGCCAGCCCTATCCCTGACACAGGTCACCCTCTGTATGGGGGGTGACCAGTGTGGTGGGAGCTGCCCATATCCTCTGCCACCCACACCTGGGTCCCTATTTGCCATAGGGTGATGGAAGCCTGGGGAAAGGGACCAAGAGGTAATCAGTGAACCTCATAGTGTGCACTAGCATATATCTCAAAACTGAATGTACAGCCCAGCTGTCATGGTTTAGTGGTTGAGCATCAACCTATGATCCAGGAGGTCATGGTTTGATTTCTGGTCAGGACACATGCCCACCTGAATTGCGGGCTCAATCTCTAGTGGGGGGCATGTAGGAGGCAGCTGATCAATGATTCTCTCTCATCAGTAATGTTTCTATCTTTTCCTCCCTCTCTTTTCCTCTCTGAATCAATAAAACCATATAAAAAATGCTAACCATCATCTGAGCCTTTAGAGAGACTTTTGCTGGTGGAAGGTCTTACCTTCGATTTGTAAAAAATGCATTGTCTATGAAGCACAATAAAGCAGGGAGCCTGTATGCCAACATTGTGCCAGACTCTGTTCTAAATGCTCTGAAAATTAGCTCGTCTGGTTTTCACAACAACCTTCTAAGTAGATAATACCACATGTCAATCAGTTCTAGCTAGCGAAGGTTGTGATAACAAGCAACCCCCACATTCCAGTGCTCTCAGCAACAAAGGTTCATTTCTCACTCACATTTCTATTGGGTGTGGGCTGGCTGTGGCCCAGCTCTTCTCCACTCACACTTCCAAGGTCAGGGAGCAGCGCACTTTGGACTCTACCACAGAAGGGAGGCAGCTAGACTGCACAATGGTCCTGAAAGCTTCTGCTCAGACATGTTGCCCATCACTTCCCTTCCACACTTTCAGGCAGCTCATACAGTTCAGCCTGGCACAGAGTGGGGAAGTGTACTTGCCCACAGGGAGTGTAAAAACATGGAAATATGAAGGAATCCTGTTTTATTGCTGATGAAACTGAAAAACAGAGGTTAAGCAACTGGCCAAAGGTGACACTGCCTGGAAGTGGTAGGACTCAACTCTAGGGATCACATTCATAGTAATAAGTATTATTACTGTGGTATAAGTCCTGTTCCCCCTTCAAAAATTCCTTTTACATTATTTCTAGAAGTTTTTCAGGAGTATCACATATGTACTCACAACCAAGTCCTCTCAGCCTTGACCCACAGGTGAGGTCTCTGCAGTGTGAAAAGCCACACAAAGATACCTCCAAGTTGTCATCTCTTTCTGATATTGAACTGCCACCTATTCAGCCTCCCTGATGCGGATGAACTGGGATTGAGCTGCTGGGGCCCATCAGAGCGATGAGCCTGGGGACCTGTGCTGCTGTTGGCGCCTGTGACTCCAGTGTATGTGCCTGGACAGCCTGAAGTTACACTACGCCACTGTCTGTTACTCTAGTGCTCTCAGGATCTCAAAATGGCTTATTTTTTTTTAATTCTTATTTTATTTTTTGAATAGGTAAAAATGCACTAGTTAAAAAACTAGTAATGAAAGAAAACATAATTTTACTTCCACTTCTTGTGTATTTTTCTAGTTTCTCTGTAAATACTAGTATTGTGTTTTATCCCATTTTCTTACTCAAAAGGCAGAATACTATATATGCTATTCTGCAAAATCATAGGTTGAAGTGCATCTTTCCAAAAGATACATTGAAGCCCTGAGCTCCAGTACCTGTGAATGGGAACTGATTTGGAAATAAAGTGTTAAAGATGTAACCAGGTTAAGATGAGGTTACTAGGGTTCACTCTAATCCAATATGAATGGCGTCTTTATTTAAAAAAAAAAAGTGTATTTTGGACAATGTATAGAGATAAAGCCATGTGATGACATGCAGATTAGCAAGTGCTGAGATATAAGTGTAGCAAGTTATAACTAAGACAATAAATGAAATTAATGAAGGTGAGTACACTAGTCAACAGGTTTTCAGTATAACAGCATGAAACAGCATCAAATGGGAAGAAGATGCCATACAAGGACTTTTCTAGCTAGAAAAGCCAACATCTGGCTTCATAGTTTCAAAGGACAGGCTGGCTCTCTTGCTAGGGTCCAATGCAGCTGGTGACTTTACATGGAAGCCAATGATCATTTACCATTCCAAAATGCCAGGGCCCTTAAAATTATGCAAAACCTACTCTGCCTTTGCTTTATAACTGAAACAACAAAGCCTGGTGACAGCATATCTCTTAGAACCTGGTTTACTGACTATTTTAAGCCCACTGCTGAGACCCATGGCCCAGGAAAAAAAGGATTTCTTTAAAAATATTACAGCTAACTAAGAACATACCTGGTCACCCAAGAGCTCTGAAGGAGACATACAAGATTGATGTTGTTTTCATGCCTGCTAATGCAACATCCATTCTGCAGCTCATGGATCAAGTTAGTAATTTTTACTTTCAAGTCTTTGTATTTAAGAAATACATTTTGTAAGGCTGCAGTTGCCCTTAATAGTGATGCCTCTGATGAATCTGGGCAGAGTAAATCGAAACCTTCTGGAAAGGATTCACCATTATAGATGCCATCAAAAACATTTGGGACTCATGGGAATGTCAAAATACCAACATTAATAGGAGTTTAAAAGAAGTTGATTCCAAACCTCATGGATGACTTTGAAGGGTTTGAGACTTCAGTGGAGGGAGTAACTGCAGATGTGGTGGAAACAGCAAGAAAACTAGAATTAGAAATGGAGCCTGGAGATGTGGCTGAATTATGTCATCTCACGACCAAATTTTTACAGCTGAGAGGTTGCCTTTTATAGGTGAACAAAGAAAATGGTTTTGGAGATGGACACCGCTCGCTGGCGAGGTTGCTGAAATGACAACAAAGGATTTAACATCCTATATAATAAAAGGCTAGTATGCAAATTGTCCCCTCGAACCAGAGTTCAACCAAGGGGCGGGGTTGGCTGCCTCTGCCGCCCTTGCCTTGAATTGGCCCCCCTCCTGTTTGGGTTGGGCCAGCCAGACCCCACCTGTGCACAAGTTTGTGCATCCAGCCTCTAGTATTACATAAACCTCATTGATAAAGCAGTGGCAGGGTTTTAGAAGATTGCTTCCAATACTGAAAGAAATTGCGTAGTGGGTAGCCTGCTATGAAATAGCATCACAAGCTACAGATAAATTGTGTATTGATGCAATTAACTTCATTGTTGTCTTATTTTAAGAAATTGTCATGGGCAGCCACCATCCTGATCTGTATCTATGAGTCTGTTTCTGTTCTCTTTGTTATTTGTTTTTTTTTTTAGATTCAGTTTTTGATAGATATGTATTTAGTACCATTTTATTGTCATACTAGAGGCCCAGTATATAACATTTGTGCATGAGATCCCTCAACCCAGTCTGCTCCCTCTCACAGACCAGGAGCCCTCATGGGGTGTCCTCCTCTGCAAGAAGCGACCGGGATGCCATCACCCCACTGCTGCTGCCACTGCTGGCTGCTGAAGCTGTTGGCCCTTTGCTCTTGCTTCTTAGCGCTGACCCCACCCCTTTCCCCCTGCCCACTGTTGGGTGGGGAGCAGTCTGGGGCTAGGCTGTCTGTGGGAGGGGCTGTGGGAGGTTGAGGCACAGCAGGTTGCACCCTGTCAGGCCTCTGTCGAGGTATGGTGCCTGGACCAGGCCTGCACTGATGCCTCTGTGGCTGCCTCTGCACAGCACTGGGACAGGGCTGTGCTGCAGCCTGTCCCATGCCATCTTTGTGGAAGGGGGTGTGGTATAACCTTCTCACCACCTCTGCAAAAGGGGATGAGGCCTGGCCTGGCCCTCTCACATGAGGATTGGCCCGGCCCACCCTTCCTGTGCAAGTGCTAGACCCATCTATCCCTCCCATGTGAGCACTGAACCTGCTTACCTCTTTTGCATGGTGCTGGCCCTAGGTGCCCTCGCAGCCACTGTGGCTTTGTCCAGATTGATGTCCAAAGACTTCTGCCCTAATTAGCATATTATCCTTTTATTGGTATAGATTTTAAAATCTTTTTTTTCCCATCTTCTTCTTAAAGAAGACTTTTTGACATTTCATATAGTACTGGTTTGGTAATGATGAACTTTTTTAGTGTTTTCTTTTCTGGGAAACTCTTTTTCTGTCCTTCAATTCTAAATGATAGCTTTGCTGGGTAGAGTAATCTTGGTTGTAGATCCTTGCTTTTCATCACTTTGAATATTTCTTGCAAATTCCTTCTGACCTGCAAAGTTTCTGTTAAAAAATAAACTGGGTACTCCCTTGTAGGTAATTTACTACTTTTTTCTTGCTGCTTTTAAGATGATTTGTCTTTAACATTTTTCATTTCAGTAATAATATGTCTTGGTTTGGGTCCTCTTTGAGTTCATCTTGTTTGGGACTCTCTGTGCTTCTTAGATTTGTATGTCTATTTCTTTCACCAAGTTAGGGAAGTTTTCTGTCATTATTTTTCAAATAGGTTTTTAATTTCTTGCTTGCTCTCTGTTCTCCTCCTGGCATCCCCATAATGTGAATGTTGGTATGCTTGAAGTTGTCCCCAAAACTCCTTACACTAGCCCCATATTTTGGATTATTTTTGTCGTTCTGAATGAGTTATTTTTTACTTTCTTATATTCCAAGTTACTGATTTGATTCTCAGCTTTATCTACTCCACTGTTTATTCCCTGTAAATTATTTTTCATTTCAGTTAGTGTATCATTAATTTCTGATGGGTTCATTTTTAGGCTGTTGAGGTTCCCAGTAAGTTATTTGAGCATCCTTATAACCAGTGTGCTGAGCTCTGCATCTAGTAGATTGCTTATCTCCATTTAGTTTTTTTTTTTTTTCTGGTGTTTTGTTCTGTTCTTTCATTTAGGACATGTTTCTTTGTCTCATCATTTTGACAGCCTTCCTCTATTTGTTTCTATATATTAGGTACAGCTATTTACACCTCCAAGGTTTGGTAGAATGGCCTAATACAGTAGGTGTCTATAGGGTCCAGTGGCACAGCCTCCCTGATCACCCAAACTGGACACTCAAGGTCCATCCCCCTGTGTGGGCTGTGTACATCCTCCCCTTGTAATTGAGCCTTGATTACTGTTAGCTCACCAATGGGAGTTATTTACCCACAGGCTAGTGGACTGCAAGAACTGGCTACAACCACTGACCACTAACCTTGACCACCATGAGGATCAGTTGTGCAGGGACCTAATCCAAAGAGTAGGATTTACTTCAGCAGGGCTCTGGTGCCTGCTGAGTCTTCCCCTTGAGTGTGTCCCTTGTGGGATAATTGGGTGGTGATGCTTTGATGTGGTCTGAAGCTGTCCACTGGGTGCACTGGCTCTGGGGCCTCCTGGGAGGTGCAGGCCAAGGTCAGCCACTACTGTGTTCTGCCCAGGGCTACCTGGTATGAACTTCAAAGCAATGTGCAGATGACTGCTACTTGTGCTGTGTTTGGGGATGACCAGGTGAGGTCAACTTATGAACCAAACCTGGCTATTGCTAATGCTGGACCTGGGGCCACTTAGTGAGTGGCATAGGGCACGCTCAGGTCAGATGTTGTTTGTCTCAGAGATTTGAGGAAAATCTGAAGCATGAGCTAAGACAAGCTATTCATATGGAAAAGTCACTGGAAACCACTTGGGTCAGCCCACAAGTTGGGTGAGGCAAGGTCTCAGGGAATCACTAGGGTAGGGCTAATGGTATTAGCCAGATAGATGGAAACTCAGATATGGCAACTGCCTGCTGGCTCTGTGGGAGAGGCCCCATCAAAGAAAAAGTGGTCCTACCAGTACTTCAGTATACCACTACTTCTGTCTAGGAGAAAGCTGCTCCCCACCCCAAACTGTTGCTCTGATACCAGACAATTCAGTTCTTCCACTTACGTCCCTGGAACTTTTAGCTACTGCCTAAGTGATGGAGGTCAGAGTAAGTGAGTCTGAGTAATATTGCATGTGGGCCCTTTAAGAGAAAGTGCCTGGAATTTCAGAAGCCTTTGGTTTTCCTCAGCCTCAACTCCCACTGGTTTTTACAGCCAGAAGTTATGGGGATTTCTATTCCTGACACTAGAATCCTGGTGTGAGACTGGGACTCCTGGCTCCTCCAGGGGGACCTCCGATAGCTGATATCCCTCCTGATTTTTATCCACCACATGTGACTGAGGGACCAGCCCATTTTATGTTTCCACCCCTCCTACCAGTCTCAATGAGGCTTCTTTTTTAATTCCCTAGTTGTAAGATTTCCATTTAGCCAGATCTCAGGTGGTTCTAAATAATGGTTATGTAGTTCAGTTGTAGTTTTAATGTGGTTGTGGGAGGAGATGAGCACTGAGTTTACCTGCACTGCCATCTTGACTAAAAGTGTACATTGTTTTAGACATAATGCTGTTGCACATGTAATAGACTATGGTATAGGATATACATAACTTTTATATAGAATGGGAAACCAAAACATTTGTGTGACTCACTTTATTACAGTATTTGCTTTATTGTGTGGTCTGGAATCAAACCAATGATCTCTCTGAGGCATTGAGCCTAACAAGGCAAGATATTCCCACACATGGTGATAATCCCATCACAGGCTGGGGAGCTTGTTATCTCTCAGTAAGAAGTGTTCTGGGTCTAACGCCCATTCTCATGTGGCTGAGTGGGGGGTCAAAAGGCTGTGAGCATGAGGCAGCCTCTCCCAAAACCTAAAACAGGACTCCATCACACACACCATCTGTAGCCCTGTATATATGCAGCATGAAATGGTAGACTAGGACCAGGACAGTTGCCATAAAAACTCTTATTTGGAAAAGAAGGGCATAGGAGACACACAGCAGACTACAGTCCCTAGCATTCATGAAATTCTGCAGGACGAATGGAGAAGGCTTCTTGCCCTTGCAGTGGGGTGACTTTTTGGCTAGATTCTGGCCTAGACTCTCTGGAAAGAACCTTTGTATGTTGTTCTCTCAGATTCCTAGTTTTATAATGAAATGGACACCAGAGAGAGTTTGGCACTGAAGTCTATGTTTCCTTTCACAAGTTGCTCCTTGCTGGTTCCAGACACACTTGACACTCACCTCACTCCAAGGGAGACATGGTATCTCAGCCAACCCAGGACCTCCAGGTGCATGCAAGTTCCTTTCCATGGCATGTTAATTAGAGACCTTATCATTTAGGCCAGTGTTCGGAAAATTCATTAGTCAACAGAGCCAAATATCAACAGTACAACGATTGAAATTTCTTTTGAGAGCCAATTTTTTTAAAACTTAAACTTCCTCTAATGCCACTTCTTCAAAATAGACTCACCTAAGCCATGGTATTTTGTGGAAGAGCCACATTCAAGGAGCCAAAGAGCCACAAGTGATTCATGAGCTGCAGTTTGCCGACCACAGATCTAGGCTAAGAAGTAGCAGCTATCATTCCTTTCTCTTCTTACTGGCCAGAACTTTCACGTGACCACATCTGGCTGCAAGAGAACAGGGAATGTAGGCTTTAGCCGAGTAGCTATGTTCTCAGCTGAAACTCAGGAGTCCTGTTATTAAAGAGATAGGTGAAGAATACTGGAGAGCAATTACTCAGTCTGTGTCACACTCAGCCATTATGTCTTTCCCCCTATGCCATGCTATTCCAAACATGGAACTCAGCATGTTTCCATGACTCACACATGAAAACACATGTACACATTCACAAGCTTTGTTGGTGATAGCAGACTATCTAGTTAGGGAAGGTAGATGTCGTTTATGTAACATGATTAAATCTGTGTCATACCTTCCTGTCTTAAAAGACCCCAGGCCATTTCACCACATTTCTCAACCTTCTTTTTGCTTTTCTCTTTATTTTGCTCACTCTATACTACCATATTACTACTCATTCCTATTGCTAAATGGTTTAGCTTTCTTTCTGCATCCTTCACTATATAAATGCCCAGACAGTCTCACCTTCCACTTAAGTAATATTTGTAAGGAATTTTGCTAAAGGAAGATAGTTCTCTTTTAAAAGGAATTTAAGAGCCATGTGTTAAAATTATGATTTTCTTTTATTCTGCTCAGAGTTTATATATATCAGAGGAGGGACTGGAAAGAAAAATGTAAAATGTATAAAATGTACATAATTGTGTAATGAGATTAAAAATTTTGTCTGTACAGTATTTTTACAAATGTTTTATAGAGATATATTTCCTTTGTAATTGGAAAAACTGATTATACTAAAGAATCAACATGTTTTTCCCTGAAAATTGGTAAACATGTTGCATAAATTATGTTCAGCCCAGTTTTTTTTACCTGTGTTGATACAGATAAGAAAAGGGAAAAGATCAAATAATAGTAACAAACTTTTATTGAATGCTTACAATGTTAGGCAATTCAATACTATGGTGCATGAATTTGTTAATTAAATACTTACAACAACCCTATACAGTAGGTTCCTTTATTACTTCCATTTTATAGATTAGGGGACTACTTGTGCAAGCTCACACAGCTAATAATAATCATCAGAACAAATATAGAGTACTTACTATATGTACCATTCCATGGACTTTATATGTATTAATACTATTTAATTCTCACCTGAACATTATGTGATAGACACTATCGTGGTTTCTATTCACCAATGAGTAAACTAGAGCCCAGAAAGGTTTAGCAGCTTTCCAAGGTTACACAGCTAGTAAGTGGCAAGGCTAGGATTTGATCTGGATGGTCTAGGTCCAGGTCTATGCTCTTAAACATTCATATTTACTACCTGAGCTTGTATTGAAAAGCTAACGAAGTTATTCTCTCAAACAAAGGGGTCCACACAGAGATTACCTTTGAGAATACCAACATCAAGAATGTAGGTCTGGCAAAGATGCGTATGTGTGTTAGGCCCGTGGCATTGAATTCCTTGATGGAACCTAGTTGGGTGCATCCATTCACAGCAGGACAGGAAGACTCCTAGGAGGAAAGTATTTGAATTATGGCAAACTGAAAACGAAGTGAGACCCTGGCCTGGAAAATAAACACCAGAATGCTTATTCAAAAAGCAAAGCCTGGATTTGTTGGGCTCTCGAGAGAGAGATGCCATCATTATAAAGGGCCTCATACCAGCTGGCTTTCCGTGTACAGCAGAGCCTAATGATGCTGACAGGTCACATAAGCTTGCACTAATGGGCTCGTGTTTTATTTATTCAGGTGCTGATTTGACATTTCCCAGCCCCGATAAATCTATGGATTGGAAATAACTGGTCCTCTCTGTATATATACAGTATACTGTGATGTTATCTCCCCAAATGAAGGAAATGAGAAACAGGAAAGGTCTTGATTCCCTGCAGATAGTTCTCATGGTTTATGGTGAGAATGCAGATAGTACTACGAAAAGCATTAGGCAAAATTTAAACCACAAATCATTGGTGTTTAACATGATGAATTGCAAAGAAATTTCTGGCACTAAAAGAACCTCTTTAAGCAACACTTTCCCACAGCGCCAACTAAATAATGTAATAGCATCTGGACTCCTAAATCGAGTATGAAACTATATATTTTTTTCTTTTTTAAATTATTCAGATTATTACATTTGTTTCTCTTTTTTCCCCACCATAGCTCCCCTCCATCCAACTCCCACCCTTCCCTCAGCCCTTACCTCCCTCCTGTTGACCTCATCCATAGGTGTATGATTTTTGTCCAGTCTCTCCCTCTACACCCCTCACTCCTTTACCCCTGAGAATTATAAGTCTATTCCCTTTCTGTGCTCCTGATTCTATTATATTCACCAGTTTATTTTGTTGATCAAAATTTTAATTCACTTAATTATTAGATTCACTTGATAGATATGTATTTGTTGTTCATAATTTTTTGTCTTTTACCTTTTTCTTCTTCCTCTTCTAAAAGAGTACCTTTCAGCATTTCATATAATACTGGTTTGGAGTTGATGAACTCCTTTAGCTTTTTCTTCTTTGTGAAGATCTTTATCTGCCCTTCAATTCTGAATGGTAGCTTTGCTGGATAGATTATTCTTGGTTGTAGGTTCTTGCTATTCATCACGTTGAATATTTTTTGCCACTCCCATCTGGCCTGCATCGTTTCTGTTGAGAAATCAGCTGACAGTCATATGGGTGCTCCCTTGTAGGTAATGAACTGTTTTTCTCTTGCTGCTTTCAATATTCTCTCTTTGTCTTTTGCTCTTGGTATTTTAATTATGATGTGTCTTGGTGTAGTCCTCTTTGGATTCCTTTTACATGGGGTTTTATGTGCTTCCTGGACTTGTAGGTTTATTTTTTTTCCAGATGTGGGAAATTTTCAGTCATTATTTCCTTAAATAGGTTTTTAGTATCTTGCTCTCTCTCTTCTTCTGGCACCCCCACAATTCTGATGTTGGTATGCTTGAAGCTGTTCCAGAGGCTCCTTACATTATCTTCACATTTTTGGATTCTTTTATCTTCTTGTTTTTCCAGTTGAGTGTTTTCGGATTCTTTATATTTCAAATTTTTGACTTGATTCTTGTCTTCCTCTAGTCTGCTGTTAGGTCTCTGTACAATATTATTTAATTCAGTCAATGTATGTTTAAATTTTAGTTGCTTCTTTTCCATCTCTAGTTGGGTCTTTTTCATCTCCTCTTGGGTCTCACTAAATTTATCCATCTTTTCTAGCATATTCTTGAAAAACCTTATAAGCATGGTTTTGAACTCTATATCCAGTCATTTGTTTTCCTCCATTTCATTTGTTTGTGATCCCTTCCCTTGACTCGGCATTTTCACTATGCCGGGAGAACTTCTGTGTTGGATTCAGCCTTATGATACCAGACTTGCAAAACTGCAGAAGCTTCTCCATTGAGCTTGGGATGGGTGAAGTCTCAGGGCTTAAGGGACCGTCTTGCCTTCCAGTCAGCCCCGCCCTCCACAGCCCCCAAGTTTCACGTGACTGGGTAATCTCTAGAGTGGTCCTTGTGTGCGCATTGGCCGCAGTGCCTCTAAACTGCTGCCTTTCTGGGTCCCCTGCGCTCTGGGACCACAAGAGTCTGGTCCCCGGGGCTTCACCTGAAACTGGAGCTTAGTGGGGTCCGAAGTGGCAAAGTTGGGAGGGTCTGTCTCCCACCCACTTGTGAAAGCCAGCGGCACAATCAGCAGTCTGTCTCTGCGCGCAGTGCTGTGCACGCCACCAGACCTCTGATCCTTTGGGACTCCCCTAAATTTCCATGCACCTCTCCCTTTTCACAGTCCAAACTCCCCCCGTATGAGTTTCGGCTGGATCTGGGGTTTAGTGTCGTAGGATAAGGGGTTCAATGCCTTTGAGAGTCTCCGTTTCCATCCTGCCAGAGAAAACCAGCCAGGTACTCCAGCACCTGCTCTCTCCATGGGTGCATCTCCGAACCTCAGCTTTTTGCAGCTCCTCTGGGTTTCTGTGAGCCCCTCTCTTTCCTTCTAGTTGTCGAATTTCCACTCAGCCAGCTTTCCTGTGGTTCTGGATGATGTCCGTTCTGTTCTTTAGTTGTAGTTTTAAAATTGTTGTGCGAGGCAGCAGAGTAGGTGTTTACCTATGCTGCCATCTTGGATTCTCTCAGTTTTCATTTTCTTGATGATAAATTAAATCTAGTGCCTTTTATATGTTTGTCAGTCAGTTCAATATCTTTTTTTAAATGGCCTTCAAACTTTTCGCCTCTTGTTTATTGTATTTTTTATGTATTTGTAAGATTTCAATATACAATCTGGGTAAGAAGCTATTATATGCATTGCAAATACCTTTTTTTCATTCTGTAACTTGCTTTTCTACATACTCTTAGTGTTTTGGGGGAAGAAAATAGTTTAATTTTCACATAGTTGAATTGATTAAACTTTTCCTTTATGGTGTGTGTGTGTGTGTGTGTGTGTGTGTGTTTTAAAGACATGTTTGGCTAACCAAGATAGTAAAATGATCCTATCTAATAAAGAGGGAATATGATAATTGACCATCACTCTGTCACAAAGATGGCTGCACCCACATCTGAAGCAAAGTTCCCATAGGAGCCTTAATGAGCAATCAGCAGGGACCCTACCTGGCAGGGATTGACAGGGGACCTCAGGCCACGCCCCTTGCCCAGGGGGGCTTGACAGGGGACCTCAAGGTGTTCTTCCTGTCCTGATGCTGGGCTAGGAGTCCTCATGCTGTTCCCCCTGCCCCAGCGTCAGGCCAGGGAACCTCGGGCCTTGCCCTTCACCAGGTGGGGCTTGACAGGGAACTTCAGGCTGGTGCCAGGCTGGGGGATATCAGACCGCACCCCCCTGGTTTTCAGGGTTTGATGGGGGAACTCAGGCTGTGATCTCACCCTATTACTGGGCCAGGGGACCTGAGACTGCGTCCCACTGCCTGGCTGGGTTTGACAAGGGACTTTAGGTGGTGCCCCCCATTCACTGGGGCTTGACAGGGGACCTCAAGGTGCACCCCCAGTGTTGGGTCAGGGGAACTCAAGCTGTGCCCCCACCTAGTGGGGCTTGACAGGAGTCCTGAGGCTATGCTCACCTGCCTGGCAGGGCTTGACAGAAGAACCAGGCCATGCCCCCCACCCAGCAGAGCTTGATAGGGAATCTCAGACCATGTCCCCCACCTGGTGGCACTTGACAGAGGATCTAAAAGCATGTCCCTGGCACTGATATGGGCTGGGGGACCTCAGGCCATGCTCCCATCCTGATGCTGGGCCAGGGGACCAGAGACTACACCCCTGTCTGTCAGGGGTTGACAAAGGTGGGACTGGCAGAGTCTGAATCTAGCCCAATGGAGGGGTGCACAGCCAGGTCTGGGTCTCACCCGATTTTGAGGTGCATGTGTGTGGGTGGGGACTTGACTCTGAGTCCTGTGATGAGTCTCAGACTCTGACAAGAGGAAGGTTTTCATGTACATGTTACTAATTTTCTTTTATCTCTGACACTCCCTTTATAGAGAAAGGACAAATAGCAATATTAAATTATTTCCTCTAATTAATCCCCTTTTAATGTGCACAAATTTCATGCACCAGATCACTGGTTTTCTTATAAGAACTTTATTATTACTTTGGACAACTAGATTAGCAATCCACTGGAAAGCACTTCTGGAATGGCAAAATAGGATTTCTGAAAATCTGCTTCTCTATAAACAACAGGAGTAGCAATCAAAAAATCCATGGAGTAGATGGTATATTGAAAGTAAAAGAATGATTGTCAACTGAGAATTCTATATCCAGCAAAACTATCATTCAAAAATGGAGGAGAACTTAAGACAATGTCAGATAAATAAAAACTGAAGAATAAGTTACTTGCAGATTTGTCTTTGAAGAAATAATAAAAAAAGCCTGTTAGGCTGTAATGAAAAGAAACTAGACAGTAGCTAAAATGCTTGAAGCCAGAACCTTAAATACCA
>PVJN01037615.1:0-20776 GCA_004026805.1 Lasiurus borealis | reverse complement strand
CTTCTAGTTGTAGAATTTCCACTCAGCCAGCTTTCCTGTGGTTCTGAATGATGTCCATTCTGTCTTTTAGTTGTAGTTTTGAAATTGTTGTGCAAGGCAGCAGTGTAGGTGTTTACCTATGCTGCCATCTTGGTTCGGATCACCTGGGTCTCTAATTCTACATATTTATGAATCTATTCATATGAAATGCTCAAAAGAGGCAAATCCATAGAGACAGAAAGTAGATTAGTGGTTGCTTGAGATTGTGAGTTGGACACTGGAAGTAATAGGAATTTGCTGATTAAATGTTAAAGGGTATATGTTTCTTTTGGGGAGGATAAGAATGTTAGATTATGGGAATGGTTGCTCTGCCCTGTAACTTACTAAAAAACACGAATTTTATATTTTAAATGGGTGAGTTCTATAGTATATGAATTTCTTAATAAAGCTTTTAAAATAGTATACACATCCCTATATAAATATAAATGCAGAAGTGCACTGCAAGGAAATAAGTCATAATACTAATAAAAGTTTCATATGTGTCTTCAGGTGATTTTTTATTTGATTCTTCTTAATATACTAGTGGCCTGGTGCACAAAATTCATACATGGTGAGGTGTGTCCCTCAGCCTAGCCTGCACCCTCTCCAATCTGGGACCCCTAGCCTGCACCTTCTCACAATCTGGGATTTCTGGCTCCTAACTGCTCACCTGCCTGCCTGCCTGATTGTCCCTAACCACTGTGCCTGCTGTCCTGCTTGCTCCCAACTGCCCCCTCTCCCCGCTGGCCTGATCTTTCCCAACTGCCAGCCTGCTCATCCCCACCTGCCCTTCCTGCTGGCCTGCTTGCCCCCAACTGACCCTCATTAATGGTCTGTTCACCCCTAGGTATCCCCCCCCTCTTGGCCTGCTCACCCCCAACTATCCTCCCCACACCAGTTTGATCACCCACAACTGCCATCCCATCCTGGCCTGACCACCCACAACTGCCCTCCCCACTTGGCCTTTAACTGCCTCTACCTTGGCCCTGCCACCATGGCTTTGTCCAGAAGAGTGTCTGGAAGGTCTCCTGGAAGGTCTCTCAATCTAATTAGCATATTATCCTTTTATTGGTATAGATTTTAAAAAAAATTCTATACTGAATATACTTCCTTTTTAAAAAAATATATTTTTTGATATTTTTACAAAGAGGAAGGGAGAGGGATAAAGAGTTAGAAACATCGATGAGAGAGAAACATTGATCAGCTGTGTCCTACACACCCCCTACTGGGGATCTGCCCACAACCAAGTTATATGACCTTGATGAGAATTGAACCTGGGACCCTTCAGTCTGCAGGCTGATGCTCTAGCCACTGAGCCAAACCGGTCAGGGCTGAATATACTTCTTAATCACCAGAAAATAAGTATTATAAATTAAATGAAAGTTCTTAAATCTCATGCTCCAGACAAGGTTGTTCTCAGAGGTTTCCTAATCAATGACAAATCCACCTAAACTCTCCTTTCTATCCATTTATTGAGTGTTTACTATGTGCAATGTTCTCTACAACATGCTGAGAATACAAGTCAAAGGACGTATTTAGTCTTCTGGAGGACAGGGATTTTTTTCACTACTATAAATAAAGCCTTCAATTTAATGTATGAATAAAAAACAAGACATAAATGAAGACATCATTGTTTTTTTGTTCATGGATGCCACAATTTAGTTGGGAGGAGGCAAATACTAAAAAGGCAATGGGTAGCCCTAGACAGTTTGGTTCAGTAGATATGGCATTGGTCTGCAGACTGTGAAGGGTCCTGGGGTAGATTCCAATCAAGGGTACATATCTCGGTTGCAGGCTCCTCCCTATCCCTGGCCCTGGTTGGAGCTCGTGCAGGAGGCAACCAATTGATGTGTTTTTTTCACATTGATGTTTCTCTCTGTCTTTCCCTCTCTCTTCCACTTTATCTAAAAGTCAATGGAAAAAATATCCTTGGTTGAGGATTAAAAAAAAGGCAATGGGCACATTATGATAAGCTTACAAAAAGGGTGCTGTGGAACATTTAGGTGGGATGCAGAACTCAATGTAAGGCATTGTGGGAGACAATTTCTAATCCGAATCCCAAAGAACACATTGTGGGAGGGGCAGAACAAAACCTAGGCAAAGAGGGTAGCACATATGTACCAAGACAAAGGTGAACTGGAGCATTATTCATTCAGAAAACTTCAAAAGCTATGGTTAAGTTTTCAGAGGCAAGAAGAATACAGATCATAAAAGGCCTTGTATGGAGTGCTGAGAAGTAGCACATTTATCTTGAGGCAATGGTGAATCATTAGCAGGGTTTTAGGAGGGTGACTCCATTATATTTGTACTTCTCTTGGTATTGAAGAATTCTGTTTAGGTTTCGTTGTTATAATAGGTGTTTACTAGGAGTAAATCAGAAATAAAAGGAGAAAGAGGTTTAGTGTTCTTCAAGCAGTAATTTCATTGCTTCACTTTCTCCTTTCACCCTACTTTCTTACACTGTTAAACAAGAGTTTTGAAGTCCTGGGTCAGGAAAAAAGGGAAATTTAGGTTGGGGTTCTGGACTTAGTTGGCAGGAGCAGAGCGCTCTGACTCTAATGGAACTTCACTCTGGAGAGATTTTTCTGAAAGCGGACCTTACTTTGAAATGGCTAGGGCTCCAGGTGGGGTTTCCAGCCCTCTTTAGATCTTTCACCAAGCATGTGTGGTCTTGTCTTCCATGCTAGATACAGCTACCCTATCCAGATTTCTGATATTTTGGAGCTTCTATCTGATAACTAATTCTTAGTTAAAGTTATAATTGATCAGTTTAGACAATATTTTAATCCCACCTTGTATTTAAAATTTATAATATTTAAACCCTGTCTACCTCTCTCTTAGGTAATAATAACACTGCATTTTCTGTATAAATTTCAATGTAAATATAAATAACTTCTGGCTCTTACCAGTAATCTTATAATCTTCACATACAACATATCATATCCAAAACCAGCCTTATACCCAACTGAACAGAGGTGGAGTCCCTAAATACTTTCATGTGGCAAGGAGAGGATTCAGTGGAGAATGGATTTGAAGGATACTATTGCATCAGCCTATGTAAGGGACAACAATGGCCTGATCTGACCTGATATAGTGGCAGAAAGAAGAAAAACAGTTAATGTATAGGCAGTAGACATGGTAATACTTCCATGGTAGTGGTAATAATGATAGAGAACACTTACCACCTACTTTATTTTGTCCAGACATTGTACTATGTGCTTTAAAGGATTATCTCATTTAATTTCTTTAATCCTCACAACAGACTTTGTGAGTTAGAACACCATCATTTATTCAAATACATTCGATCTTAACTTACAGCACACTCCAGCTCTCCTACTGAGCAATTTTAATCAACATCATATTGGTTTCTATTAGTCCCATCAACATAACTTGTGTATTCTGTCCTCTCTGTTGGGAATGTTCTGCACACCCATTCCTTTCTACCCCCAACTCAAAAGCACTTATCTAGTTAACATGTACTCTTAAATCTCAGTTCAAATGCCCACTCATCAGAGAGACCTGCCTTGATCCAAAATTCAGGTGAGGTCCAATTACTTCATGGTTTTATAGCACTATGTACCCCTGTTTTCAACAATAATCTCAGTTATAAATTTATGTATATTTGTGTGTTTATTTGACTCATTATTAATTCCTACACTAGATTATAAACTCATGAGAAGAGGAACCATGACTAGGTTTAAATTTTCTGTATTTTTAAAAAATCATTATTACCTTTTCAGCACTTAGCATATTGCATGGCATATAGAAGCCATTCAATTAATATTGTTTGTATAGTTTGTGAACTTGGAGACTTTTACTTCACCTTGTTTACTTTTGAGAATCCATCACATCAGTTTACCATTTTTTTCTCACTACACTTAGGTTATCCCATCCTAGAGTGATCATGAGCCCTCCAACACCTTATGGCACTCAGGGTTTCTCCTGAACAGTAATAGTCTGATAGTCATCATACTACTGCAATTTCCATCTGCCTGCTCACTTCTCTTTCTGTTACTAGCATTGCTCCAGTAAGAGCAAAGCCTTTTAATTTTGTAGACATAGAGATGTGTGTCTTTGAGTTGACCACTATTAAAGCCAAAACCTGGAACAGTTATTTTTAATTTTTTTAACTTTATATATTTTATTGATTTTTCACAGAGGGGAAGGGAGAGGGATAGAGAGCCAGAAACATCGATGAGAGAGAGATATAGATCAGCTGCCTCCTGCATGCCCCCTATTGGGATGTGCCCGCAACCAAGGCACATGCCATTGACCGGAATTGAACCTGAGACCTTTCAGTCTGCAGACCCAGTTCTATCCACTGAGCCAAACTGGTTTTGGCTGGAACAGTTATTTTTGAAACAAAAGAATGAGAAATGATCAAAGGCTGGGAATCAAATGAGAGTTGGTTTATGCATTTTAAAGGCATGACATTTATAATATCAGAGTGTAGGATGAAACTGATAAGCTAGAGATTACAGTTCAAGAAGTTAGTAAAATTTTCAGCTTCAAAGGCAGGGAGACTAGCAATGGATAACCTCTCTTTCTGTGTTTGAGAGAAATTTTAAAAGGAGACATTTCTCAATTGGGTTTTCAAAAAGTCAAGAAATTACAAAATTGAATCAACTTCAAGATTTTTATTAAGTAAACACATAATATGTGTATAAAAGGGAAATGAAAAGTTGAATTTTTTGTTTTGTTTTGGATAACAAGATTATAGGTGGATTTCCCCCACTCCCTTTATTCATTTTGATTTATATTCATTTTGTTATATACAATATGCAACATATTTTTCAAGGAAATTCAAATCTTCTATAAGATTTCAAATTATTATTACTGTGATTTCAAATTATTATTATTGTTATCCTCAATGACAATCCTGAGAGGAAGATGATGGGTAGGCTAAAAAGAAATGATAGATGTTTGCTCAGATTTTGTACATTGTGAAAGGTGGAGCTGGGATTTGAGTCTGCTGAATCTGCTTCCAAGCTTAGTTTTAATCCACTCTCCCATTCTACCTCTTTTTATGGTCATTTGATGCAATCTCCTCAAAGGCTTTGCAAATTGCTTGACCCTGATGAAAGCATGTCTTTTGTGGATACTTTGTTACAATCAATTATTTCAATAAATATTAAACATTTTCTATATGCCATTGACTATTCTGGCATCAAGATGAACAAAGGTGAACACAGTGAACATTGTCCTTACTCTCAGGTTATTCTAGTAGAAATAAGATAACCTCTCAAAATAGCAACAAAGAAAGCTATGAGATCACAGTCAGTGATACGTAGAGAATGAATGTAGGTGATCTGATAAGAAATAATTATTGGACTCCAGAAGCTGTTTATTAAATAACACAATGTGAAGACTTCTCTGAGGAGGAGATGAAGCTGAGACCCAACTGTCAAGAATGATGTCAGCATAGAAGCAAGCTTTTACAAAAGCCCTGTGCCAGAAACCAGCATGGTATGTTCAAGCCATGGAGAGAAAACCAGTGTTGCTACAGTATAAAGGATGGAGAGAAATGTGGTTGTGCGGATTGTAGCTGAGTCATGCACATAATTTGTAAGACAGAGTAAGGAAATGAATTTTAGTTTAATGAGTTAGGAGGTTATTGGAAGATTTCAAATAAAAAGACTTCTGCGGCTGTGTGGAAAATGGATGATAGGGGAGCAAGCATAGAAGCAAAGAGATTATTTAGAAGGCTGTTATGATATAGCTTCCTTCTGCTACCCAAAAGTAACTTATGAAACCCTTTATAAGCTGAAATGGCATAAAGTGAAAAAGCAATCAACATTAATTTATATGGAAATAATTTAGAGCATTCCCAGACCCCAAAAATGACTTACCAAATCATGCCAAATATGTTTAATTATGTCCTGTTTTATGTTAAGTGAAACACCCTTAGGAGCTCCCTTAGGCTTTTCTGATACCTCAGGACACATCTTCCTAACAGCTGCACACCCACACCCACACACAAATCTAGATAAAGAATAGATGCTCTTTATTTTGATGTAGTTCCATTTGTTTATTTTCTCTTCAGTTTCCATTGTCCTAGGAACTGTATTGGTGAAGATATTGCTTTGGCATATGTCTGATATTTTGTTGCCTGAGGGTTCCTCTAGTATTTTTATGGTTTCTTGTCTTATGTTTAAGTTCTTTATCCATTTTGAGTTTATTTTTGTGTATGGTGTAAGTTGGTGGTCTAGTTTCATTTTTTTCCATGTATCTGTTCAATTTTATAAACACAATTTATTGAAGAGACTGTCTTGAATTTATTGTATGTTCTTGCCTCCTTTGTCAAATATTAACTGAGCATAGTGGTTTGAGTCGATTTATGGGTTCTCTATTCTATTCTATTGAACTATATGTTTGTTCTTATGCCAATACCAAGCAGTTTTGAGAATAGTGGCTTTGTAATACAGCTTGAAATCTGGGATTGAGATCTCAGCTACTTTGTTCTTCTTTCTCAGGATTTCTGTGGCTATTCGATCTCTTTTTTTAAATTCCAGTTGAATTTTTGAAGAGTTCATTCTATGTCTTTGAAATATGCCATTGGTATTTGAATGAGGAGTACATTGAATCTATATATTGCTTTGGGTAGTATGGACATTTAAATGATGTTGATTCTACCAGTCCATGAACATGTTATGTTCTTCCATCTGTTTATGTTTTCCTCTATCTCTTTTTACAGTGTTCTGTAGTTTTCTGAGTACAGGTCTTTTACTTCCTTAATTAAGTTTATTCCTAGGCATCTTATTATTATTATTATTATTATTATTATTATTATTATTGTTATTATTATTTTTGGTGCAATGGTAAATGGGATTGCTCCAACATTTACAGGAAACTCATAAAACTTAACAAAAGGAAGATAAACCAAACAAAAAATGGACAATGGACCTAAATAGATACTTTTCAATAGAGGACATAAGGAAAGCCAAGACACATATGGAAACATACTCAAAGTCACTAATCATTTGAGAGATGCAAATCAAAAGAACAATGCAATCTCACACCTGTTAAAATGGCAGTTATCAACAAATCAACAAAGGAAAAGTGCTGGAGAGGATGCAGAGAAAAAGGAACCCTTATGCACTTCTGGTGGGAATGCAGACTGGTGCAGCCACTGTGGAGAACAGTATGGTTTCCTCAAAAAACTAAAAATGGAACTCCTATTTGACCCAGTGATCCCACTTCTAGGAATATATCCCAAGAAACTAGAAACACCAATCAGAAAGGATATATGCATCCCTATGTTTACAACAGCACAATTTACCATAGCTAAGATCTGGAAACAGCCTAAGTACCCATCAGAAGATGAGTGGATTAAAAAACTGTGTTACATCTACACAATGGAACACTATGCTGCGGTAAAAAAAGAAGGAATTCTTACTATTTACAAAGCATGGATGGAACTGGAAAGCATTATGCTAAGTGAAATAAGCCAGTCAGAGAAAGAGAAATATCACATGATCTCACTCATTTGTGGAATATAATGAACAATATAAACTGATGAACAAAAATAGATCTAGAGGTTGAGCAGCATTGATCAGACAATCAAACCTCAGAGGGAAGGTTGAGGAGGGTGAAGGCAAGGGGGAGAAATCAACCAAAGGACTTGTGTGCATGCATATAAGCCTAACCAATGGACACAGACACCACAGGGGTGAGGGCAATAGTGGGGGATGGGGTGATAATGGAGGGATAAGGACACATATGTAATATGTTTCTATCTACCTACCTAAAGAGGTAATATGCAAAGTAGCTGGGATGCCTAATAGTCATGACTGGTTAGGAGGAGGCTGCACATGCAGGTGAAGCCCAGAGCAAAGACAGAGACAGAGATAGGTGTGTGTGTGTGGGGGCTGCTGGAGTTGACTCAGGTTGGGGGCCTGGGTCTGCTCCAGCCGCTGCACACCAGCAGTCCCTCCTCTGTGCATGAGCTACAGAGGAAACACCTTTTCTGACTGCTCATTGGCTAATCTCCTGGTACACCACTTGCAGTGTTCTTGGTAACTTGTGTAATAAGAATCCAAGAAGGTGATCTAGGGTTTTGTGTGTGTTTTTTTTAACCTCACTCCTGGAGGGAAAAAATGGAGGTCTGCTGCTGGAGGGGCTAAGAAATGTCATATCCTGCCCTAGCCGGTTTGTCTCAGTTAATAGAGCCTTGGCAACCAATCAAAGTGTCCTTCTCACATTAATGTTTATCTCTGTCTTTCCCTCTCTCTTCCACGCTCTCCAGACGTCAATGGAAAAATATCTTCAGGTGAGGTTAAAAAAAAAAAAAGAAAGAAATGTCATATCCTATAAAAGAGACATCTTGAAAATGCCTAAAGAAAGTTATCATTTTTTCATGGTGAAGGGACTGGAATCCATGTGGATGAAAATACCTTGGGGGCTGCAATGGCCAGCAGTGGTGGCAGCAGCGGGGTGATTAGGGTGGTGCTTTCCCCTGATCAACCAGTCGCCTCCTGCAGAGGAAGGCCAGACTGCGGCTTAGGCCTGCTCCCCTAAGCCATCAGTAGGGCATCCCCTGAGGGCTCCCAGAGTGTGAGAGGGAACAGGCTTAGCTGAGGGACACCCTCTCCCAGTGCATGAATTTTGTGCACTGGGCTTCTAGTGACTATATAATCAAGAAATTCCACTCCTAGGTATATACTACACTTTCAAACACACACACACACACACACACACAAACACACACACACACAATGTAAAAACAGGTGTTCAAACAAAAACGTGTACATGAATATGCATAAAAACACTATTCAAAATAGCCAAAAGGTAGAAACAACTCAAATGTCCTTCAACAGATGAATGGGTAATCAAACTCTGGTATAACCATACAATAGAATGAAAAGTCATTGATATATGCTATTACATATATATGAATGAACTTTTAAAACATTATGCTAAGTGAGAGAAGTCAGACAGAGAAGGCCATATATTGTATGATTTTATTTTTATGGAATATCTAGAAAAGACAAATGTATACAGATAGAAAACAGTTTAGTGGTTGCCAAGGGCAGAGGAGAGTGGGGAAGGTCAATCAATTCCTTAATGGTTATGAGGCTTCCTTTTGGGATGATGAAGATGTTCTGTAACTAGGTAATAGTGATTGATGCATAACATGGTGTACTAAAAACCACTATACTGTAAATGGTGAATTTCATGTTATGTGAATTTTTGCTCAATTTAAAGAAAAATATAATTCTAGTGCATGGGACTTGGCTCAGAAAGCCTTCATAGTACCCTAGAAGCCAAGACTCTTTACAGCAATACTGGTGGTGCACTGATTTTTAAGGTGGGTAAAGTTCCAGGGCAGCGCCTCAACGCCTAAGTTAATTCTCTTAAAATGTGCAGTTATGGCCCTAAAGATAAACACACTGCTATGTTGACTTGTATTAACTTTAACAATATGTGTTTTTAAGGGTCCTGGATATTAGGACATTCTTCTTTTTAAGGGTAGGCCTTCCTATCTCTCAGCTCTTTGGTCATTAGATAAAATAAATTTTACTGAGGAAATAGTGAGTTAGTTTTCTTATAAGGCAACTATATATCCGGTATCCTGGAATACTTCTAGTTCACATCTATTGGCCCAGTGTAATTATTAGTAGTGTCCCTTCCACTCTTAAAAGTGTCCCAATCTTTCTTGGGTCAGTGGTTGAGCATCAACTCATGAACCAGGAGATCACAGTTTGATTCACAGTTTGATTCCGCGTTAGGGCACGTGCCAGGGTTGCAGGTTCAATCCCCAGGGGAAGCATGCAGGAGGCAGCCAATGGATGGTTTTCTCTCATCATTGATGTTTCTCTCCTTCCCTCCTCCTTTCCTCTCTGAAATCAATAAAAATATCTATTTTTTAAAAGTGTTCCAATCTTAAGGATAAATTATAAGGTTTCCTTAACTTCAAGGGGATCACTGTTAGCTTCCCTGACTGATCTCTCCAACAGGAGTCTTTTTTGTGCCAACTGTGATCCAGTTCTCTGGCAAGTTAGATATTATTTGTCTTAATATGTGCATTCTTTTTGCCAAGGCATGCATAGCATGTTTGGATGATATGGTTTCATTTTATCATATTTTGCTCTTATTGGGCTTCATATCTTATGGTAGACCTATGATTTGAGAGAGAGAGTAAGGGAGATGGAAAGAGAGAGAGACATCGATAAGAGAGAGAAACATTACTAGTCAGAATGTGTACAGTTTCTTATTTAATACAATATTTTTTATTGATTTCAGAGAGGAAGGGAGAGAGATAGAAACATCAATGATGATAATGAATCATTGATCATCTGCCTCTTGCATGCCCCCTACTGAGGATCAAGCTCATAACCCTAGCATGAACCCTGACTGAGAATTGAATGGGAATCTCTGATTCATAGGTTGAAGCTCAACTACTGAGCAACACTGGCAGGGCCAGATGTGAATACTTTAGAGCTCATATGTAATAATCTCTTTGCGTTTAAAATACCTTTCTGGGGAAGATGGATATACATGAACTCTTTGTAATTATGATTATACAAGAGTCAAGTAATTATATTTTCATACTTATTTATTCCAAGATATCAAGTGAAAATGTTCTCTACTTTGTCCTTCATCAAGAGAATTTTGAATATTTCTGACTTTCTATTGTGACATTTATTTTGCAAAACAAATTAACTTTCCATTTATGCTCCCAAACAACATACCTTTATTTATTAAATAAGACAATTACAATTTTGCTTTATTAAATTTCAAATGTTTGCTGTGTTATAAAACTAACAAGTCTATAAACAGTAATAATAAAAATCATAATAAAATGATCAGAGGTAATGACAGTGAGAGGAATGAACTAATGAGCAAGAGTACTTAATGTTTCATATAGAGAGAAAATGAGTACGACACACTGGAAACCTTGCAAGGATGTTGGAGGTCAGCACTTTGGTCAGATAATTATTTTTATCATTTCAGAAATCCAGGCTAGTCATATCGTGTGTGGGTGTGTTTTTATTACATAATAATTTCTCTTATTTGACAGGATCAACAATGGGATTAAGATTGTAATTTGTTCAAGGTTTTTTTCCCTCTAGTTTTATGCAAATACTAACATTGTAAACCTGGAAGTCTGCACATAATACTTTGGTATTCAATGTTGGGAGGAGAATGATTAGCAAAGGAAAATCACCCTGAAGCACCAGACTCTTTTGTCTGGGAAAGAAATAAAAATAACTAGTAAGAGAGAACAGCAGCAGAGGAGCTGCATCTGTTTTACAAAATTTTAGGACCCACATCTGATGGACCCATTCATTAAAATTCCAATGTGCCCGCACTCGATTTCAGTGAAGCTGCATTTAACCCCATTAGACTTGGAGTGGGCCAAACGAGAGAGGGGCAGACTGAAGGAGAGTATTCTCATTGTAAGTGTTCCACATCCACTACATTAGATGATATCTACTATGGGAATTGTAAACTTCAGGCTCAGTGACATATTTTTGAACATCTGAGATACTACACACTGAAAACACCATGAAATAAAAATAATCTCTTCACACTTCCCAACTGGCTGTTTATCAATTTTTTCCTTTCTCCCATTTATGTATGAAGTATCCCTTCACAGCCAGAAACCCTGTGGTGTTTTTGGGCTCTGATTTGGACAGTAACTTGCTTATTTTCAGAGTTAACGGCAGAAAGCAAAGAAAAATGTAGTCCATTAGTGTTTTACATTATGTAAAGAAAACAAGATTGCTAAATACTGCCATCCGATATACTATCCAAACATTTATTTAATCCTTTTCATATCAAACAATCGCAGTTAATAGAGTTGAAAAAAGTTAAGTTTCTGTATGTCTTAGAGAGACTGACCCACTTATTTAAACTCTCTGTAAATCCATCCTTTATCAAGCAACTTCCAAGGGAAAACACACACACACACACACACACACACACACACACACACACACACACAGACACACTTAAATAACCACAGCAAATATTTAATGTTGACTTTCCTGTTTTTCTTCTCTTTTTCCTTCTCCGGGAAAAACAGTGGAGGATTTAATTTTCTCCATGGCCTTGTGTGTGAGTGTGTATGTATATGCCTGTGTGGTTACGGTGCAGATTTAACAACCAATCACAATAACAGATGAGTAAAGTGGGTTTCTGGACCAAAAAGTTATCTGTTCCAGAAACTTGTTTTGAGGTTCATCAGGTACAAGTTTATAATGGATACTGAGTGTGAATAGCATTGCTAGTTTATAGATGAGACTGAATTATGTGCTGTCGGTTAGAGGGCTGTAAAAGACATGACAAAGCTACTAAATCAAATTTTTCTTTCATAGCTAGGGGATTCTCCTGCTAATATGCTATTTCAAAAGCAAAATTCAATGCCAGCTTCCAGGCCTATAGCTCCAAAGAGGTGTTTTATTTTGCTCAGAATAATTAATCAAATTATGCCATCCTAGAATTAGAGGGTATCTTGTTCTGAACATTTTTATAAATGCATAGGAAATAGTCTACCAGAATACCTTTGTAACTGGTAGCAGTGCTTACCGTTTACCTCTTAGGAGCTGATGTGAATTGGGGTGATGATCAAGTGGGCTGCAGGGTTCTTTGTAATGATGCAAATGCATAAACATGTCATTTGGGAAATTAAAAATTAAAATGATTTGAGAAATTATCTTTTCTAGGTTCTTGCCCTTCAACAGAATATCCAAGCTATTTAAGAGAACCTGTTATTTTTCCACTCTAAAGGTTTTGTTGATGGAGAACTTCATTTATGGTCATGCCAATGTTTTCTAAACCTCAGGGTTGAATTTTTTCCTTTTATCTCTAAGCTAAATTAAGAAAACATAAGAACCTCTCAACATTTGTTTTAGTTCTGTTTTCTTTGTTAAAGGTCAGTGTAAGTGAAGAATGCTGGGCAACATGTCATGAAACAACAGGGAATTGCTAGTAATTTCTAAGAAGTAATGGCAGCATTCAGGATAATTTGACTATTAGCATCCCTATTAATATGGGTTATTTCTGGAATAAAGTATAAGAGCAAGAGTAGGGACAATACTATATCTTGTGAACATAAAGGCATTAGTTGTAAATATCATAATCCAAAAGACTAAGCTTACAGGTAAAAAATGCAAAACATATAAAAAATTGTGTAGTGAAGTTTTCCCCTCCCATCTGCATAGGTAGCAGTTACTTTCAGTAGTGTTATTTTTAAAATAGAAGACACATAAATACTGCAGTACTTATGTCCCCAGGCTCTTCATGCAAGAACAGTCACTTAGCTTTTCTTCTACTAGGTTAAATTAAGCCTCTATGCACCAGATTGGCCAGAAGTACAATATTGCATACTTGGGGATGGCAGTGTGTGTGTGCAAACAGTTTCCAGGGTAGTCCAAGAATTTCAGGGATTGTGCAAGCCAAAACAAAGCCATTCCCCAACAACACTCCCAGGTAAAGATAAACCTTGCATCAACTCTGTGCCTTTGACTATCAGTTTTCTTTTCATTGAAATGTTCTGCTGCAGTTGAGCTCTAGTCTTCCTCCATCTGCTAGTTCATGCAGCAGCTGAGGCTCAAAGGAAGATGACTCTGGGCCTCGGAGGGAGGCACATAGTCTGCACCCCACCCCAGCCCAACCCAGGACACTAGCACCCAATTGGCATCCCCACCTAATTCAGGGATGGGGCCAGTCAGCCCACAGGCACATAGTCCTGGGCGTTCCTCAGTGGGTGAGACTCAGTCCCAGCCCTTTGCATCACACACAGCTCTGCTCCCTTGAGGCCCCTTTGCTGGGTCCAGAGTTGTTTGCTGTCTACCTATTGTGGATCCCACTCTTCCCTGCCATTAACTTCTACCCCAGGAGTTTACTTTCTGGGCCAGGCCTTGCTTCAATCTTTTATTTTTTATTTTTAAGAGCCCTTTCATTTATTAGACTATTAGAGGCATAGTGCATGAATTTGTGCATGGATGAGGTCTGGCTGGCCCAGTCCCAATCAGGGCAGATCAGTGCTGGACCTGTTGAGAGAAGGAGATGGTGGGAGGTTGGCTGTCCATCTCTGCCCCGATTGGGGTCATGGCTGGCCATGGGGAGGGGCTGTGGGCTGACTGGCCCCATCCCTGAATTAGGTGGGGATGCCAATTGGGGGCTAGTGTCCTGGGGGAGGGACCATGGGTGATTGGCTGGCTGTCCCTGTCCCTGATCAGGGTTGGGGGATGGGGCTGGGGTGGGGCTGGGGTGGGGTGCAGAAGGTTGGCTGGCTGGTCCCACCCCCTATTGGGGTGGAGTGGTGATCAGGGGTGGGGCCAGCCAGGAGGAGAATCTGTGGGCCTATCGTGGTGGGGTGGGCTAATCAGGGGTGCAGCTGGGAAAGGGGGTGGGGTGTTTGGCCACCTGGCTCTGCCCTTGATTGGGGTGGGATAGTTCGGAAGTGGGCAATACTTATTAAAGGATACTTTTGTGAACAGTAACTGGGAAGAATGGGAAAGGAGCAGGTTTGAGCAGAGGAATAAGTAAAGCTGCAATGCTGGCCAGGGATCAGCCTCAGCAAACCTCATAGAGAGCTCTTGGGTCATTGGGGAAAAAAGGAGAATATGTACCTGATTGGGCCGGTTCACTGGCCACAGTGGGTGTCATAGTGACCGGTCATTACAGTTATAGTCGCTGGCTTTATATATATAGAGAGATATCTGCTTCTGTTCTCTTGATTAGTATCTTGCTTTACCTTGTGTTTACTGACAACTCTTATTGCACCCCTGATTCCTGTTTACTTGCTTGCCTGCTTTACTTACTACAGACTCCCTAACTACCATTGCCCTTTGTCTAGGAAATACACAAAGATCTTCCTACTATATTAGCAATGTGTTTAACAAGGGGGACATCTTGCATTTCCAGTAATTGAGATTTACAGGGATTGGGTCTCATGAAACAAATAACCACTAAGAAGAATGAGATAATTTATTCTTTAAGTTATATTGGAGAGTTGATTCATGTTGAAAGGGCTTATTTATATGGTAAAAGCACAATTTAACTACCTTCATTTTTGTTTTAAAATTTATGACCATATCAGTAAGAAAACAACCCCTTTATTATAAGCCTGACTTACATTATGACCAACACTAGTTGGGATATTAATGTGGCTACAACATAGTATAAGCAGAACGCTAACTCCTTCTTTAGAAAAAAGTATAATTACAAATATGCTGAAAACCAAAGGCCATAATTTTGTTTTACACACTCTACCAATTTAACACTGAAATGTCCATTGTGTCTTAAAAAGTCTAATATAACCTCATAATTGAACATATTAAGGAGCAACGGCTTTATATATATATTTTGTAAATGACCTCATCCAAGGCATACCAATGGAGTTTATTGAGAAGATATTGGCATCCACTTAGACTTGTTAATATTGCTTCCCCTTTGCCTTTAACTCTGCTTAGATGAGTATGCCTGGCTAGCAATTAAGACTCTCAGTTCAGAAAGATATGGTTGTCACCATTCCTAATATCTACCTTGTTTGAGTCATTGTTTTTCCCTATAGGTAGGAATCTTCCTGTAAGGCTTAGACATTAACCTAATCTTCCTTTTTTTTGTAGACCGTAGGTCATTTTGGCTTGAACCTGTACCATACTGCTTTATTCATGTCACAATACCCTTGGCCCAAATCTCTCCTGGAAAGCTGCTAAAGCCAAGAATTAAGGGGGAAATGGCAATTATTAATTGGCCGTGGCATATAGTTTCCCTTTCAGACCTTTGAGTAATGCTTTTTTAGCAACTCTGTGATAACAGGGCAGTGAGACTTTCACAGCTGTGGTTTAAATTCCAGTACTCTTGTCAAATTTTATTTTTTATGAAACGTATTTCACTGCTGGCATTTAAAAGACTGCAGCTTTCAAGAACACATATAGACCTCCTGCAACCATTTTATTTTGCTAATGAACTAAAATTGATCTCTGTAATTGAAAAATAATACAAGTTGATGGTAGTGACTAAATACCAAATGAAATTCTGCCCAAGTAAAATTCTATATAATCCTGGATATAATATGACTGCTTTATCTTAGTTGTGAAATCATACTGTATAGCTTCTTGAAATTGTTTAATCATTAAAGAAAAAAAACACACAGATGAAATGAGCAGTGGGAAGGATGCTGAGCACCTGCTGACTTGAGCTTTAAGCAGGATTCTTTGTAAAATCTTGGGCAAGTTACTTGTTTCCTTGGAACTCAGGTTTTCACCTATTGACCTGACAGAATAAGGTTATTTAAGGTCTCTTTCAGCTCTTCTGTTTCTAGAATCTGAATCCAACCAAATTGATTTTTCATAGTCAGTAAAACATCTGAACAAAGCTGAACTGTGAAATATTTGACAAGCATTGGCAGGATTGAATATATTTTAGTCATTCTGTATTCTGTAGGAGAAAAGAACATTTAAGAACTACCCCCACCCCTACTCTAACTCTACATAACTTGTATTTCTTTAAATTTGAAACATTCTACAATTGCCTGTTATTCTAAACTGGTTTTATACTTCTTATGGTAAAGACAGAGGGAGAATGCTGTGCTTTATAAACTCAGTAATGAACAGTGGATTGGCCTGGAGTTCTGGATCAGTTGCCATGGTATATAGTCCAGACTATTAGATTTGTCTTTGAAAAACAAGATCATGACTCTTATTAAGATTTTCCCCCTCATGGGTAGGAAAAAAGCAAAACTGCCTCCAATACCAGGGCACCTGTTTTATTAAAAACCACAGGGAGGTTCATTATTAAGCTCGGAAATACAAGATCTTACTATGAAGGAAAGATAGGAACTTGTACTCTCTTCATTTGTAATATATTTATTTTATAAATTATCGGATTACACAAAAATATACTTTGTAGAATTTTATGGGTGAATGCAGAATACTAAGTGGTACAGGGAACGTTCACAAAGTCATTAATAAAGATTTTTCCATGTGACAAAATGTATTCATTTTTATTGCCTTTGCATTTTTAGAGTCTGCGTAAGATAACTGTCTTAAAATATCAGAGAGAAGACTTTAGAAACAGGTAAAACAGATTTGCTCAATACACCAGAAAATATCTAGCTTTATTTTTACTGAGGGATAAAAATAGCATATGCACACATATTTTAAAATGAAAAGGTATAAATAAAAATGCAGTTGTAGAGCAGATAAACTGAATTAATAGACTACTATGTATCTATCTGCCTTAGTATGCGCATGAGCTAGCTTTTAGCCATTTACATTAATAAACTTTTTGCCAAATGACCTGAGTTACAGGACTTGAGCTCACTTAATACATTCTTTTAAAGAATAAATGTTTTTTTTTTTTTAAAGAAATGGGCATTTTATTGTTTTGTAAAGAAGAATCATATTCTCATTGCCTTTCATCTTGAATAAACAAATTCTGCTTGCTACTCACAATGGTTTTTTTTTTTTAATATTGATGATTGAAATAATACAGTTTAATTTAGACAAAGGAAAATAAATCCTTTGCTACAATTCAGGAATTTCAAAGCACTCAAGGAATGTGGTGGACAGAAGTCCTATTTTACCTAAACCTGAAGAAGAAATGAGAAAGGAAGCACCTAGAGTAGAAAAAATTTTGGAATTACAAGTCTACTAGTGAAAGGCCTTGGCAAAATGATGGTGAATATACCGTGTTAATTTAGGCATGTGGTAAACCCAGCAACATCCTGGATGCACCTGCAGTCATGATTAACCTATGTTAATTTTTGTGATTGATTGGCTCCCCTAAAAAAATGGGGACAATGGGAGAAAAGTAAATATAAAATAGAAATACAGTGAAGTCTTCCTGGATACCATTTATATTTAAAAAATTATTATGAAATGAAAAAAAACTTATTTTTTTGGTAGCAGTTTACGTAAAATACTAAAACAGATTTTAATGTAATAACTTACTACAGAACCCCCAAAACAGGAATGCTATTTTTTTTTTTTTTTTGCTGGGGAAGACTCTTAATATTCAGAAAAATACTATTTCATTTCTAGTATGAATTCTATGAAATAAAATTTCTCTAGAAAACTGTTAAAAGTTTGGGATAGAGATTCACCTCAATGGCCATAACCTTTTCAGTGTATAGTACCCCTAAACTGGCTTTGGGAACCTTGCTTTTGTTTGTGTGTGTGTGTGTGTGTTTCTTTTTTTTAAGAAAGACCTATTTCTTTTTTTAAAAAAAATATATTTTATTGATTTTTTACAGAGAGGAAGGGAAAGGGACAGAGAGTCAGAAACATCGATGAGAGAGAGACATCGATCAGCCACCTCCTGCATGCCCCCACTGGAGACATGCCCGCAACCGAGTACATGCCCTTAACCGGAATCGAACTCGGGACCCATTCAGTCTAAAAGTCGATGCTCTGTCCACTGAGCCAAACCCGTTTCGGCTGTTTGTGTGGTTGTTGTTTTTTCTTAAAAATTTTCTGTGTTCTTCTTAACTTTTCATTAGAGAGATGACAGTCAAGTAATGTATTAACTTGAGTTTGCTTTGCTCATCATGACGAGACGTTATTAGAGTAAGATAACAGCAGTTTATAAAAATTTATTTAGAGATCACTAGTTCTCAAAGTTTAGTCTGTGGACCAGCAAGATCAATATTACCTAGAACTTACCAAAAAATGAGAATGCTTTCCCTTACTCTATACTGAGTCAGAAACTCTGGGCGTGGGCCCAGCAATCTGTTTTAATAAGCCCTCCAAGTGATTCTGTTGTTGCTAAAGTTTGAGAAGGAATGTTTGGGGACCAGGGTTACTTTCTTAGTTCTACCTTTTAATAGTCATTAGATCCTGGTAGATTTGCTAAGCTTTTCTGAGTCTTTGGTTCTTGTCTCTGTAAAATGAAAGATGATCAAAAATGGCCCTTCCAGCTCTAACATTCTGTGAATCTGGGATTCTAATTACTTGGTGAAAGAGAATGTATTAAGGAAAAGCAATACTTAGCCAGCCAGCTACAGAGATAAATCTCATATATTGCTCAGTTACATGCTCCTTCCATATGTACAGTGATCCTTCTCAATCTTCATTAGTTCTATGTCTTCTTATAGCAGTTACTGTAAAATAAGATGCGCCTGTTAAATAACTCAAGACCTATTCCATTGTAACTAAGTAGAATACATTACAATGATCTGACTTTTAATTATTGAAGATGACACAGAGCATCAATGATAATATAAAATGGAATTTAAAAGTACACCGCTTTTAGTGGGATGTCTTTTTCCATACTCACCATAACCAAGCACTGAGAAAGTACATAATTAAGTATAGAAGTATAAATAGGATGTTATACCTCCTTTTTATATTATATTCAATATAAACATATTCAAAGTTTAGAAAGTGATAAACGTAATTTTCATAAGGATCTGCTAATGCACACTCTGTAGCCCAGTAGAGATTAGTTCAAATGGTCAAAGTGCATATCTTTTACTTGTGAATTTTCTATTCCCTTTAAAAAAATTTTCAAAAGATAACTTACTTTTCAATTTATTTGAAGGTATGTTACATGGTTTAGAAAGCTATAGCTTTTACAGGAAAATGCTAAAATAGATGCCTTTCTAAGTATTAGATATAAACTTGAGTATTTTTATCATATAAAGTGGGATCTGGGTCTGCTCTAAGACCCTAAACACTGGGAAGTGTGAGTGTTGACATTTTGTATATTTGGGTTACGTCAATATAGAAGACAAAGTTAATTTCCTTCTTCCCATTATTGAGCTAATCTGAGTCATTATTTGTATTTGTAGACATGATGTGCCGATTTTAAAAAGGCATACCACAAATTTGCCTTGACTAACTTGAAATAATTGGGCAGAGGATTTCTTATGTTAAAAAGAAAAATTAGCCTATTGGACACCTAGGCATAGGTCTGATTTGACTCTCCTTGTCTCTGTCTGTTCATAATCTCATTCAACTGAGTAGAATACAATATTATACTTGATAGCTTTGTTTAAAAGGCTCTGTCTATGTATATGCATGCTTTTTTCCTTTATAAAATTGAATGCTAATAATTGTAAGCTAATCGGTGATGCCATGGAAACAATATATAGTGCTTTATTATTGTTTTCCATCATATTTTTATGTATAAATCAGGAAATTATATTTTAAAAGATCTCGTAAATGAGGTCTTTGAGTAGCTTCATATAAAATTGTTAAAGACCATCTTCAATTGATGGTGACTTTTACATTTTGTAGAAAGTTGCCATATACTCTCATCTACTATGAATGACACCAAATTCTTTTCTCTTGCTTTTAGTGGACACTGAAATTTTTTGCACCAAAGCCTGTTGTTTAAAGTATAAAAGGACAGTAAATGGTAGGGTTTTCTTTTAGTGTGGTAATGCTGTTTGTCCAGGAGGGGGAGCTATCAGTCCGCATGCAGCAGAGCAAAGCAGACAGACTACTTATTCTCTTACCGCTGGTTGGAAATTGTCTGACAGGGAAATATCAACACAAAACATGCGATTTGCCACTGGAGCACGCTGGACCTCATCTGCTTAAAAAGATGCACAGATATAGTCATCACAGTTCATAATTTAATAAAACCCCCGCCCCCATTTTCATTTTAGCGACTTTGGTCTCACAACTAAATTCACATTGCTACAAAGACATTTGAATTTTGCACTAATATGTCATGAGCACTGCACCCATTGCAAATTAATGAGTCTCTGAATAGCACTGTGTGTTTGTCATTTGAATTTATGCTAATGGAATGGAGTCTCCTGGTGATGTTGGCAGTCCACAGCAGCTGTTTGAGCCAC
>PVJN01037614.1:0-20804 GCA_004026805.1 Lasiurus borealis | reverse complement strand
GTGTCTCTAGTTGGTCCTTTTTCATCTCCTCTTGGGATTCGCTAAATTTATGCATCATCTCTAGCATCTCTTCTTGGGACTTGATAAACTTATCCATCTTTTCTAGCATATTCTTGAAAAATCTTATAAACATGGTTCTGAACTCTATATCCAGTCGTTTTTTTCCCTCCATTTCTTTTGATCGTGATCCCTTCCCTTGCTTGGCATTTTCACTATGTCGGGGAAACTTCTGTACTTGCAAAACCACAGAAGCCTCTGTTGAGCTTGGGAGGGGTGGAGTCTCAGGGCTTAAGGGACTGCCTTGCCTTCCAGTCGGCCCCGCCCTTCACAGCCCCTGAGTCTCACGCGACTGGGTAATGGCTGGAGTAGTCCTTATGCGTGCGCGCCCACAGTGCCTCTAGACCGCTGCCTTTCCAGCTCCCCTGTCTGCCAGGACCACAGGAGTCAAGATCTCCAGGGTTTCGCCCGAAACAGGGGCCCAGTGGACTCAGAAGTGGCACAGTTGGGAGGGTCTGTCTCCCGCCCACTTGCGAAAGCCAGTGGCACAATCAGCAATCGGTCCTCCAAGCAGCGCCTTGCGCGAGCGGGACAGCCCTCCTATCTTTTGCGACTCCCCTAAATTTCCGTGCACTTCTCCCTTTTTACAGTCCAAACTCCCCCCATATGAGTTTCGGCTGGGTCTGGGGTTTAGTGTCGTAGGATAAGGGGTTCAATGCTGTTGGGAGTCTCCGTCTCCCTCCCGCTGGAGAAAGCCAGCCAGGTACTCGGGCACCCGCTCTCTCAGCGCGCGTCTCCGTACCTCAACTTTTTGCAGCTCCTCTGGGTGTCTGTGAGCCCCTCTTTTTCCTTCTAGTTGTAGAACTTATACTCGGCCAGCTTTCCTGTGGTTCTGGATGATGTCTGTTCTCTCTTTTAGTTGTAGTTTTGAAATTGTTGTGCGAGGCAGCAGTGTAGGCGTTTACCTATGCTGCCATCTTGGATTCTCTCTGAAGATGAAAATTGACATTCTTTTTTTTTCCAGGAGGAAGAGTGGAGGGGGGGAGGAGAGAAACATCAATGATGAGGAATTGAGTCTAAAACCCAGGCATATGCCTCTGTGCCCCTAACTGGATTGAACCCAGGTCCCTTCAGTCTGCAGGTGGATGCTATATCCACTGAGCCAAACCAGCTAAGGCTTATTCTTTACTTTTAAAACTCCCCTAATAAGTTAGGAAAGAAAAAAGCTTCATTAACATAATAAAATATATTTTCTGAAACAACACCCAGCATAATTTTTTTTTCTTGCACAGGGGCCATGCTAATCTCCATATCATTCCAATTTTCATTTTTTTGTTCCAATTTTCATTTTTAATAAAGAAGTAATACTGTCAGGAACAGACCCATCCTAACTACTATTAATTCAAGGATCATGTAGCCACTATCATGAAGCAGGATAGAGAATTTACTACTGAAAAGGAGACATAGCTTTTGGAGGCAATCTAAATATCTACCTAGAAATCTGAATATAATCATGAAAAACAGATTTTTCTGCCCTCAGTAGTTGAATGTCGACCCATGAACCAGGAGGTCATGGTTTGATTTCTGGTTAGGGCATATGCCCAGGTTGCTGGCTCGATCCTCAGTGGGGGGCAGCTGATGAATGATTTCCTCTCATCATTGATGTTTCTATTCCTCTCTCTGAAATCAATAAAAATATATTTTAAAAATTAAGCATTTCCCTGAATACCAGTGAAATTAGAAATATTTTTTAAAAATTGGGGAAATTTTACTACCAGATAATTCTTATTATAAACCTACAAGTTAAAATACTATCATACTGGTAGAGGGCTAGACTAAGTACTAGTATGTGCAAACTTTAATGCTGAAGGAGATAAAACTTGAAGAGATTAAGTTGTGGAAGCCCACAGAACTCGAAATGAGTGGTCTCAGACTTCCAAACCACATTCTTAACCACAATGAATACAGCCCTCCTAAAACATACAGAGACACACATATTAGGAAAAACTATGGGAAATTAGTACACCAAAATATTAATATTAGTTATCTGTAGGTGATGGAATTATGGCATGATTTTTTTCCCTTCTCTATACTTTGAATTTTCCAACTATTCTACAGAGATCACTTTTATAATTGGGCAGGAAGGACAATTCTCCTATTTTCAGAAACCAAGGCTCCACTGCCCCTTCAATGTGGGAATCCAGCCAAGACCTTGCTCTTGGACAGCATCAGTGAAAGGGCCTTGGGAATGCTCTGGGCGCAGCAGCGAGGCCTGTCATATATGGAAACCTTCCATGGGGATGACCTCACCACTGGAATTTATGCAACATAAACCTTGCCTGTGAGAGCTGGCAGAGATCTCGCAAAAAACCTGGAGGGTGAAGTGCCGAGAAAGAGCTGACCTAATGAGAGAACCTGTGGCCTTAGGACCTGAAGAAGTCCAGTGTACCTACGGGCGAAGCCAGTCTCCGGTGACCAGTTCCTGGGGAAGGGTTACTTTTCCCTACCTCAGCCTCCTCCCCATAAAGAGCTCCCATCATGGCCCAGGGTTATTTCTTTTTCCTGGGCCTGAGTGAGAACGTAAGATACTACTGTTGTTGGACAAACGGTAGTGGGTTATTGGTGATGAAAGAAGTAGAAACATCACATGGACTGAAAAAAGAAGAGGCCATTCTTAGCTATTCTGTCACATCCCTAGCAATCTTGTTTGTTTTTTTTATCTTTAACCTCACCTACCCAAGGTTATTTTTGCATTGATTTTGAGAAAGAGAAAGAGAGAGGGAGGAAGGGAGGTATATTGGTTGTCTCCCACACGCACCCAACCAGGGCCAGGATCAAGTCTGTAACTGAGGTACATGCCTTTCCCCAGAATTGAACCCAGGACCTTTCAGTCTGTGAGCCAATGCTCTATCCACTAAGCCAAACCAGATAGAGCCTCACTCCATCTTTTAAAAAGCCAACAGCATCATAACCAAGCACAGTTCTATCAAAACACAGTCCAGCCATCTACAGCGCTGGCCCCTTTACTACATGGAACAGCTCTTAACACCCCAGCCCATCTTACTTAAGCATCTGTGTCTAGAACTTCTCTCACTCAGTTTTGACAGCATTAGGAACAAGTCCCCATGAATACTTTATTTGGCTCAAGTTTGAAAAATTGTCTGGGCATTGAAGGACCCTAAGTGATCTCTAGACTGCCCTCACACTTATAAAAATTGGGGCTGTCACTTGTGTCAGGAGCTGGAGGGAGCGAACTTCCTAGGTTTTAGCTGTTGGTCACACACAAACTCACTTTCCAGGATAACTGCTTCCATACCCCCTTCCAGAGTCCGCCCTGGTCGCTGGATTCCATTCAGCACAAGGCGTTAGTTAGCAAAGTACAGAATTCTGAAGACAGTGAAAATGTAGTCTACACTTGAAATTTCATGAGGTCCCAAGTTGCCTCTTCCCATTTCTGGCTTCTCACCTCTTCACTGGGCTTGTTCAAGGTTATTTTGGCTACCCAAGAATTCTTATGCCAAATGTAGGAAGAGCAGGACCTGCATTTGTGGCAACATTTTGAAATTCAGACTAGTTTTTAAATTATTTGCCTTATGTTGTTATGAGAGAACCTTGCCTTCAGAACACAAGTGATGCTTCCAGTAGTTCTCAGCTCATAGCACATTGCAAGTATATTTCCCCCTTCAGCACTTGGAGAGGGTGTGATGCTAAGGCAGTAACAAAGGCTCTGGAGCTAGAGTGACCTGGGATGGGTTCCTGGCTTCTTCACTTGCTGGCTATGTCACTTCAATAAGCATCTCAGCCTCTGGCTAAAGCCCTCAGCTCTAAAAAACGTGAATAATAAGAAAATGCAGACATAGGGCTTAGTACAATGTGTAGCATGTAGACCCACTCACTAAATGGCAGCTGTCAATAAAAACAATAATAGTAACAATAACGAGGCCTGAACACACACAGAAAATAAATAACAACAACAAAAAGAAGTAAGGAGGCCTGAAGCTAGTAGTCTGCTACAAATCACCTGCTGGGACCCATTTTTGCCCAGAGAGATGGGCAGCGGATCCTAACAACCCAGGCTCAGCTGAGTCCCGCTATGCTGAGGCCTTTCCAAGGGGAACCACACTCCCTCATCACTTAAAAGCCACCCTTCTGGTGTGCAGGCCCGAGTGTCAAGTAGAGCTTGACTTTTAAAAGACCAGCCAGCATCACTCTGCTCCCCCAAGCCACTCCTGTCTGCAGGGCTGAGGACAGGGGCCTGGGGCATCACCACTCAGGGGCTTGCCAGGAAGGAGGAGTGGGAGTTTGGGGAGAGAAGTGCCTCATCATAAGTAAGGGAATACGCTGGGATCCCAGGGCGCCTCCTAAGCCAGCCCCAGGTTTGAGACACTCAGAAAGTGAAGAGGAGTGTAGTCTGTTTCTAACTCCCACCCCCCGCCCCCCCTGAGCTGGGGTCATCCCAGAGGGCAGGTGGGAAAAGGCAGGTGTCTTTTTACCTACTAGCTGGTAGGTTTAGTTTTCCCCTTTGGCTGTCACTTCATTTAGCAGTTGACTGCTGAATGCTGGCTCTCTTGTAGTGCAAACCATGTTCCCAACCCCCAAGCTGCACTTTCTTCATGTGAGAAATCTGGTGTAGGTCAAACACTTCCACCCTCCCTATCCTCACCCCCTCCAGAAGGTTATCATAGCCCCTTCTTGTGAGTGGGGTATGGCCCTTTGGATCTGTGAGCAGCCCCATCCCCGCTGCCTGCCCCGTCTCTCATCACCTTCCCCCAGTCCTCTCAGGTGGGCTCAGGGAAGATCAGTACAGCTGCTGGAGGAGACAGAGGACTATTGTGGACACCTGGATCTTTCAAACTGTCCCCTGAGAATCCCCCTTAACTGGCGGGAGGTGAAGCCCTCCCCACAGAGAAAGGAAAGAATCCCCTCTCCCACCACACTGCTCTCCCCACAGGCTGACTATGAAGGGAAGACAGCCTCTTTTCTCCAGCTTCTTGCATAGATACCTTGGGGCCTATCAGTAAACCTGGGGGAGGTGTTGGGTTCCATCTGTGGTCATCTCCTGGAGCCCGATGTTTGCAGCTGGGGCATAGAGATGATTTCAGGGGTACAGAAATGTTCATTCAACATTCTGTACACAGGTAAAAGTTAATTCAGTTTTCAAACCCTCTATCTCCTTCCTGATTTTTTGTGTCTCCTTGTCCAATTGGTTACTGAGAAAATTGTGTTAAAATCTCCCAATATGGCCCAGGTAGTTGTGCTTTGTGGTTAGAGCATCTGCCTGCACACTGAAAGGTCTCGGCTTTGATTCCCAGTCAAGGGCACATACCTGCAGGCTTGATCTTGTTTCTGTTTTGTTTAGAAAAATTTTATTCCCCCTCTCTCCCTCTCTTTATATTATGAAATGTCTCTCTTTGCCTTAAAAACTACTTTGTCTGATGTTTATATAACTTCCTTTTGATTAGTACTTTACTTACAATCTTGCATTTTAAGTGCATTTCTTTGTCGATTCAATATTATCAAATAGCCAGTGTAACAACCTTTATCTTCAAACTAGAGGCCCAGTGCATGAAATTTTCATGCATTGGAGTGGGGGTCCCTCTGCCAGGCCTGCCCTCTCTCACAGCGCAAAAGCCCTCAGGGGCGGGACATGGCCCAGCAACCAGGGGAAGACAACACCCCTTCACACCTTTGCTGTTGTCACTTTCAGGACCACAAGCCTCTGATGGCCCTGATTACCTGAGCCTCGGGCAGCCATGCGCGGCTGGAGGACTAAGGGGACTGGGCGCTGCCATGTTGTGGCTGTGGGCGGCGCCATCTTTGAGGATGGGGCAGTCAATTAGCATATTACCTTCTTATTGGCTGTGGACGCCACCTTTTTTGTGACAGTGTGAGGGTAAATAAGCATATTCCCTCTTTATTAGATAGGATAGAAATATTTAGTCAATTTAAACATAATGTAATTGCTGGTATGTTTGGCTTTCTCTAGCAAGAGAAAGACAGAACCTCCCAACTGTACTGAAATCTAGGTCAGACTGCACTGAATCCCAGTTTTGGGTGAGACCCTGGGGACCCAGACTCATATAGGTCCCTGGAGCTCACGGAAACTCAGGGGAGCTGGAAAGGCGGAGGTCTGGAGGTGCACGTGTGTGCGCACAGAGAGGGCTGCAGCGATTATAGAGTGACACTGAGACTCAGGGGGTCACATAGCGCAGGGCTGACGGGAAGCCAAGGCTGTCTGCTCAGCCCTGAGACTCCTCACAATTTGTTTTCTGTTGTTCCCTCCTGTTTTATCTTTCCTTTTCTCTCTTTTATTGATTTCTTTTGGATTAATCAAGTTTTTTTATTATTCTAATTGGTTTCTCCTCTATTCACTTATTAGTTATACATTCTTTTTCTTTTAAAGATGACCCTAGATATTATAACATTCATCCTTGACTTATTAACATTTCATGTAAAATAGTAACTTTTCTCCTTATAAGACAATGCAAGGATCTTAGAATACTTTAACTCCTGACTTTGGTGTTACTGTTTATTGTGCATTATAATTCTACATATATTTTAACCCCCACAAGACATTCTTTATTTTGTTTTGTATAGTTAATATTCATGCAGATTTATGCACATATTAATCCTTTCCATAGTTCTTGACTCCTTTTTGAATTTCTGTGCTTCCTACTGGGGTAATTTTTCTTCTTCCTGAAGAATTCTCCTTAAGGCAAGTCAATTGGTGATAAATTATCACAGTGTTAAGTTCTCTGAAAATGTCTTTATTTAATTTTTCAGGATATTTTCACAGCATTTTAAAGATGTTATTCCATTGTAAAACATTGGCTATAAGCTGTATTGCTGTTCTTTTAAAGGTAACATATTTTCCCCTCTTGCTTTAAATTTTTTCTTTTATTTTAGTTTTTCCCCCCACCCCACACCATGCTGCAGGATTATATGCCTAGGAATAGTTTTCTTTGTATGTATCCTATTTGAGATACAAAGTACTTCTAAATATGTAGTTTAGTGTGTTTTACCAGTTTGAGAAATTTCTTGGCCATTATTTTAAAAATATTCTTTCTGCCCCATTCTTTTTCCCTTCTCCTTCTAGGATTGCAATTACACATATTTTAGACCTTTTCACCATATTCCAAATTTATCTTTCTTGTATTTTTTATATTTTTCAAAATATAGAAATCTGTCTCTATTGTTTCCTTTTTTTCTCTCTTTTATTCCAATTTCTTAGAATTCCTGACAATTTTTAGTGTGTCCAAAAATGTGTAAAGGCTCTTAATGGTATTACCTTCCTCTAGAGAGAATTTACTCTGGATTTTGGCAGGTATTCCAATCTGGAACTGAAATTATTCAAAGCTGGGTTCAGTCTTTCCTGTTCTACTTTTGCTTGCCACCAGACCCACCCCTGTAATAGAGAATAATACATGTTACTCAAATGTTAATCTCTGATTTAAATATTAATCTCGTCTCAACACACCTTCCCAGGAACATTAATATTTGACCAAGTATTTGGATACTGCAGCCTAGCTAAATGACAATTAAATTAGCTTCCTGGTGGGAAGCCGGGAACGCTGGCCCGTGCTCCTCCTGTGCGGTGGGCTCTGAACACCAGTCGTTTCCTCCCCAGCCCCACATGTCTGCCAAAAGTGCTGGTGACCTCAGTCTCTGAATTACTGCTGCTTGCTCAACTTCTTGGCCTCTGCCCTGCTCTGCTTTAATATCGAAAATGTTTCAAGAGGAGCATGGCTTAGAATGTCAGGTTCACCCCAGTGTCTTTTCTCTCTCTAGAAACCTGTCCTCTCACATCCTGTCTGCACTGGCAGTTCCCTGGTGCTTTCAAACAGATGTTTATTCATATTTTAACCTAGAGGGGAGGTCATTGAGATGCTGAAAAAATATTTTATTAAATTTAATTCCCAATTAATAACTCTTAATAACCCTAAAATGAGATAATACTTTATTAATGTAAAGGCAATGCACATTATATTGACTAGTACTTAATGGGGACACAGCAGAGCGGGATCTTCAGTGGTGTACTGGGGGAGAACATGCTTCAGTATTATCTGTGTAACAAACAGAGCAGAGTTGCCTGGGTCCCACCTCAGATTTGATGAATTAGAGCCTGCAGGGGCTGTAGGGGATGTGTTAAGAAGAACAAACTGGAACATTCTCATTAAAGAAAGGAGGCCAGCTGCAAGGACAAAACATCAAACGTTGTTCTAAAAGTTCTAAATACTATCTAATAAAATAATAATATGCAAATTGACTGTCACTCCAACATATAAGATGGCCGCCCCATGTGGTCAAAGATGGGTGTTCCCATGTGGATACAAGATGGCCACAACAACATGGCCTGTAGGGGAGAGCAGCTATGGGTGATCAGGCCTGTAGGGGAGGGCAGTTAGAGGTGACCGGGCTGGCAGAGGAGGGCAGTTGGGAGAAACCAGGCCAACAGGGGAGGCAGTTAGGGGCGACCAGGCCTACAGGGGAGGGAGTTAGGGGCAATTGGGCAGGAGACTAGTTAGGGGCCTTCAGGAGCAGTTAGGTATCGATCAGGTTGGCAGGAGAGTGGTTAGGGGGTAATCAGGGTACAGAAGCAGTTAGGGGAAATCAGGCAGGCAGGCAGGCAGGTAAGTGGTTGGGAGCCAGCAGTCCTGGATTGTGAAAGGGATGTCCAACTGCCCGTTTAGGCCTGATTCCCACCAGGGGTCCCAGATTGGAGAAGGTGCAGGCTGGACTGAGGGACCCCCCCCCCCCCATGCACAAATTTCCTGCACTGGGCCTTTTATAGTGACATGAATCCATAGTCAGTTTGGCTCAGTGGATAGAGCATGAGCCTGTGGACTGAAGGGTTTTGAGTTCGATTCTGCCTCTCCCTTCCCCTCTGAAATCAAAAACGTATTTAAAAAAATAGTGATATAAAAATAAGAAAATAAATACAAGGGAAAAAATATTGATTAAAATAAATAGTATTTTCAGATGATATGTTAACCTACCTGAAAAAGAAAAATGTCAAGCGAAGGAGTTTAGCAAGATGACTAGAGGAGAAACCAAGATGGTGGCATAAATGAACACCTAAACTGCTGCCTTGCACAATAATTTCAAAACTACAACTAAAAGACAGAACAGATATCATCCAGAACCACAGGAAAGCTGGCTGAATGGAAATTCTATAACTAGAAGGAAAGAGAGGGGCTCATGGAGACTCAGAGGAGCTGCAAAAAGCTGAGGTACAGAAACACGTGCATGGAGAAGATAGGTGGAGGAGGGCCTGGCTGGCTTCCTCTAGTGGGAGGGAGATTGAAACTCCAAACTGCACTGAACACCAGTTCTGGGTGAGACTCATAGGAGGGAGTCTGGACTGTTGTGAAAAGGCAGGCATGCAGGGAAACTTAGGGGAACCACAAAAGACAGAGGTCCGGAGGTGCGCATGAAAGTGCATACAGAGAGAACTGACTGCTGATTGTGCCGCTGGCCTTCTCTAGCAGGAGGAAGACAGAACCTCCCAACTGTGCTGAAATCCAGGTCAGACTGCACTGAATCCCAGTTTTGGGCGAGATCCTGTGGACCCAGACTCATACAGGTCCCTGGAGTGTACAGAAATTCAAGAGAGCTGAAAAGGCAGAGGTCTGGAGGTGCGTGTGTGTGTGCACACAGAGAGGGCTAGAGTGATTACTGAGTGACACTGAGACCCAGGGGTCGAGAAGGGCAGGCCTGATGGGAAGCCAAGGCTGTCTGCTCAGCCCTGAGATTCCACCCATCCAAGCCTAGCACAGAGGCTTTTACAATTTTGCAAGTCTTAAGGCGGAGCCCAGCACAGAAGTTCTCCCAGCATTGACACAGCTGATCCTCACAACCAATTGGTTTGGAAGTCAATTCCCCCCAGTGATATCAAGACTTAATTATAACAAGGCTGTACACACAGTCCACAAAGGGGTGCACCAAGAGATTCCATCTCAGGTAATTGGAGAGGTGGAGCTACTGGGCCATATAGAACACTTAGCACACAAAACTACTCTACCAACTCAGGGAAGCAGCAAAAATGTGGAGACAAAGAAACAGATCACAAACAAAAGAAATGGAGGAAAACAAACGATTGGATATAGAGTTCAAAACCAAGTTTTTCAAAAATTTCCTAGAAAATATGGGTAAATTTAGCGAGACCCAAGAGGAGATGAGAAAGGACCAACTAGAAATTAAACATACACTTACTGAAATAAAAAAATATTATACAGAGACCTAACAGCAGACTAGAGGAAGGCAAGAATCAAGTCAAAGATGTGAAATAAAAGAAGTAGAAAACACTCAATTGGAAAAGCAAAAAGAAAAAAGAATAAAAAAATGTGAAGATAGTGTAAGGAGCCTCTGGGACAACTTCAAGCGTACCAACATCAGAATTATGGGGGTGCCAGAAGAAGAGAGAGAACAAGATACTGAAAACCTATTTGAAAAATAAGGACCAAAAACTTCCCCCAGCTGGTGAAAGAAATAGACTTACAAGTCCAGGAAGCACACAGAACCCCAAACAAAAGGAATCCAAAGAGGACCACCCCAAGACACATCATAATTAAAATACCAAGAGCAAAAGACAAAGAGAGAATATTAAAAGCAGCAAGAGAAAAACAGTTTATTACCTACAAGGGAGCACCCATACGATTGTCAGCTGATTTTTCAACAGAAATCAGCAGGCTAGAAGGGAGTGTTAAGAAATATTCAATGTGATGAAGAGCAAGAACCTACAACCAAAATTACTCTCCCCAGCAAAGCTATCATTCAGAATTGAAGGGCAGATAAAGAGCTTCACAGATAAGAGAAAGCTAAAGGAGTTCATCAGCACCAAACAAGTATTATACAAAATGCTGAAAGGTACTGTTTAAAAAGAGGAAGAAGAAGAAAAAAGGTAAAGATAAAAATTATGAACAACAAATATATATCTATCAACAAGTGAATCTAAAAATTAAGTGAGTAAAAAAATCTAATGAACAGAATAAACTGGTGAATATACAGTGGTACCTCGAGATACGAGTGCCCTAACATACGAGATTTTTGAGATACGAGCCGTCGAGCGAGCGATTTTTGCTTTGAAATATTTATCTATTGAGATCTACTATATTAGAAATTAAAACTAGGAGAATCCAAGATGGCAGCATAGGTAAACACCTACACTGCTGCCTCACACAACAATTTCAAAACTACAACTAAAAGACAGAATGGGCATCATCCAGAACCACACAAAAGCTGGCTGAGTGGAAATTCTACAACTAGAAGGAAAGAGAGGGGCTCACAGAGACCCAGAGGAGCTGCAAAAAGCTCAGGTACAGAGACACACGCGTGGAGAGAGTGGGTGCTGGAGAACCTGGCTGGCTTTCTCTGGCGGGAAGGAGACCGAGACTCTCAACGGCATTGAACCCCATATCCTATGACACTAAACCCCAGATCCAGCCAAAACTCATACGGGGGGAGTTTGGACTGTGAAAAGGGAGAAGTGCACGGAAATTTAGGGGAGTTGCAAAAGATCAGAAGTCTGGTGGCATGCACAGCACTGTGCACAGAAGACAGACTGCTGATTGTGCCGCTGGCTTTCACAAGTGGGCGGGAGACAGACCCTCCCAATTGCACCACTTCTAACTCCACTAAACCCCAGTTTTGGGCAAAACCGCGGGGACCCAGATTCATATGGTCCTGGAGCGCAGGGGACCCAGAAAGACAGCAGTCTAAAGGCATTGTGAGAGGAGAATCCAAGATGGCGGCATAGGTAAACACCTACACTGCTGCCTTGTACAACAATTTCAAAATTGCAACTAAAAGACAGAACGGACATCATCCAGAACCACAGGAAAGCTGGCGGAGTGGAAATTCTTCAACTAGAGGGAAAGAGAGGTGCTCAGGGAGACCCAGAGGAGCTGCAAAAAGCTCAGGTACAGAGACACGCTTGCTTGAAGAGAGCAAGTGATGGCGAACCTGGCTGGCCTTCTCTGGTGGGAAGGAGATGGAGACTCTCAAAGGCATTGAACTCCTTATCCTATGACACTAAACCTCTGACCCAGCCAAAACTCATTCGAGAGGGAGTTTGGATTGTGAAGGGGGAGAAGTGCACAGAAATTTAGGAGAGTCGCAAAAGATCAGAAGCCTGGAGGCGCACATGGCACTGCGCCGCAGAGGACAGACTGCTGATTGTGCCGCTGGCTTTCACGAGTGGGCGGGAGACAGACCCTCCCAACTGTGCAACTTCTAATTTCACTAAACCTCAGTTTTGGGCGAAACCCTGGGGACCCAGACTCGTGTGGTCCCGTAGCACAGGGGAGCCGGAAAGGCAGCAGTCTAGAGGCACTGCGAGAGAGAGTGCGTGCGCACAGGGATCGCTCCAGCGACTACCCAGTCACGTGAGACTCAGGGGCTGTGGAGGGTAGGCCCTACTGGAAGGCAAGCCTGTCCCTTAAGCCCTGAGATTCCACCCATCCCAAGCTCAAGAGAGGCTTTTGCGATTTTGCAAGTCTGGTATCATAAGGCTGAATCCAACACAGAAGTTCTCCCAGCATAGTGAAAATGCCGAGACAAGGGAAGGGATCACAAACAAAAGAAATGGAGGGGAAAAAAACCCTACTAGATATAGAGTTCAAAACCACGCTTATAAGGTTTTTCAAGAATATGCTTAAAAAGATGGATAAATTTATCAAGTCCCAAGAGGAGATGCAAAAGGACCAACTAGAGATGCAAAAGATCCCACTAAAGATGATAAAGGACCAAATAGAAATTAAACATACACTGACTGAAAAATAAAATTATACAGAGACCTAACAGCAGACTAGAGGAAGGCAAGAATCAAGTAAAAAATTTGAAATATAAGAGTCAGAAAACACTCAACTGGAAAAGCAAGAAGTGAAAAGAATCCAAAAGGTGAAGATAATGTAAGGAGACTCTGGGATAGCTTCAAGTGTACCAACATCAGAATTGTGGGGGTGCCAGAAGAGAGAGCAAGATAGTGAAAACCTATTTCAAGAAATAATGACTGAAAACTTCCCACATCTGGTAAAAGAAATAGACTTACAAGTCCAGGAAGCACACAGAAACCCATATAAAAGGAATCCAAAGAGGACTACACCAAGACACATCATCATTAAAATACCAAGAGCAAAAGGCAAAGAGAAAATATTAAAAGCAGCAAGAGAAAAATAATTAATTACCTACAAGGGAGCACCCATAAGACTGTCAGCTGATTTCTCAACAGAAACGATGCAGGCCAGATGGGAATGGCAAGAAATATTCAACATGATGAATAGCAAGAACCTACAAACAAGGATACTCTATCCAGCAAAGCTATCATTCGGAATTGAAGGGCAGATAAAGAGCTTCACAGAGAAGGAAAAGCTAAAGGAGTTCATCAACTCCAAACCAGTATTATATGAAATGCTGAAAGGTACTCTTTTAGAAGAGGAAGAAGAAAAAGGTAAAAGATAAAAAATTATGAACAACTAATATGTATCTATCAACAAGTGAATCTAAAAATTAAGTGAATTAAAAATTTGATCAACAGAATAAACTGGTGAATATACTAGAATCAGGAGCACAGAAAGGGAGTGGACTGACAATTCTCAGGGGGAAAGGGGTGAGGGGTATACTGGGAGTGACTGGACAAAAATCATACACTAATGGACTCATCAATTGGGGGGAAAGGTAAGGGTAGAGGGAGGGGTGGGAGCGGGGTGGAGGGGTGCTATGGAGGGGAAAAAAGAGAGAAAAATGTAATAATCTGAATAATAAAGATTTAATTAAAAAAAATAAAGGCATTGCGAGAGAGCCCGTGTGCTCACAGGAACCGCTCCAGTGATTACCCAGTCAGGTGAGACTCAGGGGCCATGGAGGGTGGGGCCAACTGGAAGGCAAGGTGGTCCCTTAAGCCCTGAGACTCCACCCATCCCAAGCTCAACAGAGAGGCTTTTGTGATTTTTCAAGTCTGGTATCATAGGGCTGAATCCAACACAGAAGTTCTCCTGGCATAGTGAAAATGCTGAGACAAGGGAAGAGATCTCAAACAAAAGAAATGGAGGAAAACAAATGACTGGATATAGAGTTCTAAACCACGGTTATAAGGTTTTTCAAGAATATCCTAGAAAAGATGGATAAAGTTAGTGAGACCCAAGAAGAGATGAAAAAGAACCAACTGGAGATTTAAAAGAACCAACTAGAGATGGAAAAGGACCAACTAGAAATTAAACATACACTGATTGAAATAAAAATATTATACAGAGACTTAACAGCAGACTAAAGGAAGGCAAGAATCAAGTCAACAATTTGAAATATAAAGAAGCAGAAAATACTCAACTGGAAAAGCAAGAAAAAAAATAATCCAAAAATGTGAAGATAATGTAAGGAGCCTCTGGGACAGCTTCAAGCGTATCAACATCAGAATTATGGGGGTGCCAGAAGAAGAGAGAGAGCAAGATACTGAAAACCTACTTAAAGAAATAATGACTGAAAACTTCCCACATCTGGTAAAAGAAATAGAATTACAAGTCCAGGAAGCACACAGAACCCCATATAAAAGGAATCCAAAGAGGACTACATCAAGACACATCATAATTAAAATACCAAGAGCAAAAGAAAAAGAGAGAATATTAAAAGCAGCAAGAGAAAAACAGTTCATTACCTACAAGGGAGCACCCATACGATTGTCAGCTGATTTCTCAACAGAAACTATGCAGGCCAGACAGGAGTGGCAAGAAATATTCAACGTGATGAATAGCAAGAACCTACAAAAAAGAATACTCTATCCAGCAAAGCTATCATTCAGAATTGAAGGGCAGATAAAGAGCTTCACAGAGAAGAAAAAGCTAAAGGAGTTCATCAACTCCAAACCAGTATTATATGAAATGCTGAAAGGTACTCTTTTAGAAGAGAGAGAAGAAAAAGGTAAAAGATAAAAAATTATTAACAACTAATACATATCTATCAACAAGTGAATCTAAAAATTAAGTGAATTAAAAATTTGATCAACAGAATAAAATGGTGAATATAATAGAATCAGGAGCACAGAAAGGGAGTGGACTGATAATTCTCAGGGGGAAAGGGGTGTACAGGAGAGACTGGACAAAAATCATACACCTATGGATGAGGTCAACGGGAGGGAGGTAAGGGTAGAGGGAAGGTTGGGAGCCTGGTGGAGGGGAGCTATGGAGGGGAAAAAAGAGAAACAAATGTGATAATCTGAGTAATAAAGATTTAATTAAAAAAAAAAAACTAGGTAGGAGGAGGGGGAGGGATAGACCTGGGTGGAGGTGGGCAAAGGGGGATAAAATGAGGAACATCTGTATTAATTTCAACAGTAAAAATAAATAAATTTAAAAACACCAGATGCCAAAATAAAATTTAGAATGATAAACTAGGAATAAATATTTGTAGAATTCATGACATAGAAAAGATTCATTATATCTTAATATATAAAAAACTATTGTAAATCAGTAAGAAAAATTTAAGCACTCTAATAAAAATGCAAAAAGTACAAATATGCAGCTCACCACTCTCTCTAAAAATCAATAGGAAAAATATCCTTCAGTGAGTATTAACAACATCAAAAGGCTTGATGTTCTCTAGCTTATGTTGTAAGGAACTGAATACTCTCATACCTGTCAGGGAGAAGACGTTCCAATTACTTTCTGGACGTTTGGCTTAACAAAATAAATTGTAATTAAAATGTGAATTCTACTTGACTAAGAAATTTCTCTTTTTTAAATGATCTAAAAAGATAATCCCAGGTACACAGACCTGAGTAAAAACATGAATTACTGTATTGTTTAGAATAGTGACAAACTGGAAACTACTTGCACAGTCACGCAGTAAAGGACTAGTTCAATAAATACACTGAAATACTAGTATATGCAGCCAATAAAATAAATGATATTGAAAACCTATATTAATGGACACAGAAAAAAATAAATTCTAAGGCATTTTAAGTGATAAAAGTGACATTTATTTATTTAAAAATATATTTTAAAATATTTTTGTTGATTTCAGAGAAGGAAGAGGGAGAGAGAGAGAGACAGAAACATCAACAATGAGAGAGAATCCCCTACTGGGGATTGAGCCTGAAATCCAGGCATGTGCCCTTGACTGGAATTGAACCCAAGACCCTTTAGTCTGCAGGCCAATGCTCTCTCCAATGAGCCAAACCAGCCAGGGCTAAAATGTATTTTTATTGATCGACCTGTTGCTTCCTGCATGCGCACAACCAGGGACCAAACCTGCAAGCTGGGCAGGTACCCTGACTGGGAATTGAACTGGTGACCTTTGGTGCATGTGACAATGCTCAACCAACTCAGCCACACCAGCCAGGGCAAAAGTGGAATTAATTTATTTCTTCATTTAGCAGATATTTATTGAGTGTCCATATCTGCCAGACCTTCCTCTAGGCATGGGAGATACAACAGGGAGCAAAAAGAAAAGAAATTACTGCTTTTCTGGAACTGACATTCTAGTGACAAAGGAAAGATAATGAAAAGTGAAATAAAGTATGTAGTATGTAAAGTAGTGTGTACAGTAAGATACCATTTTCTAAATGGCTGTATGTATTAAAAAATGTCTGAAAAGATTTTAGTTCATGGTGATATCTGGATAATGGGAATATTTATTTTGTACTTCATACTTGCCCTCCTGAAATATTTTGAATAAGTATTCCTTTTAAATCAGAAGGAAATAAATGGATTTCTATTTTGACAAAAGTAAAATGATAAAAACATCATTTTAAAAAATTTCTGAGTAATTGACATTTGCTGTTTCCTTCCCTCAAAGAAATTAAAAGATCAACAACTGTCAAGTGGGAGAAATTTATTGGTATTAAAAAGAATTGCTCAAATGCAATTCAAAACCACAATGTGGAATAAGAGAAACTCTTCATTCATTGCTGGGGGAACACAAACGGAACTTTGGAAAAACACTCTGGAAATTTGTTATAAAACTAAACATACTCTCACCATGTGATCCAACTGCATTCATCCTAACTAGTTCCCAAATAACTTAAATTTTCAATTTTAACATAAGAGGATGCTAAGTGTCCCCTTTTGGATTTGGAAAGATTAGAAAGATGGATAATTGCCCATATCCCACAGCGTTCTTTTGGGCACAAGGACAGTCAGCAGAGTGCGGTGGCTCAGTTGTCACTTATTTTCATATTTTTAAAAAAAATCTATTGAGTGTATTACTTCTGTAAACAATTCTTAGGTGAGATGTGATGAAAATTAATCAACAAATGTACATTGATGCTCAGTGTCTGAAGCGTGTGAAGAAGATGGATCAGACACTGCTGGCAGGAGTGTAAGCTCACAACCCGTGTGAGGGCAATTTTGCAGTTTCTGTCAATATTTCAAATGCACTTGCTTTAACAAACCACTTCACTTTAATTTACCATAGATATATGCTCACACATGCACAAAGGCACATGGAAAGTTTTATTAATTCCCACAATGTTTGCATAAGTAAAAAATTAGAAGTAACCCAAGAGCCCATCAACAGGATATTGGTGACATAATTCATGGTATATCCCCATTATGGAAAACTATGGTGAGGTTTTAAAAATTATAGGAACTGACTTGAAAAGACATCCAAGAGTATTATTAAAAGAACACAGCAAGTTTCAGAACAGTGGTAAAAACATATGTTACAGCAGAATTCCATTTTTAAAGTAATATGCATAAATTACATAGAAAGTAATATAAAAATGATAGAATACACATCATACTGTTAATGGTGGCCATCTCTGTCTCAGGTCTGTGTGAGGTTTGCTTTCTAAAATAAATATTTTTGTGTTCTTTGATTTTTTGCATTGATTTTTGAAATCAGGAAAAAACAAAAAACAAAGAAATGTTAAGAGTGGGTTGGCTCATATGAAAAGGGGGTTGAGGTGGAGGTGAGTACGCTGGCACCTGGTTTAGCCTGACACCTCCCCCACCTCCTTCTCTCTAACCAAAGCCAAAGGGGATTCCCCTCCCTAAGGTGTGTGACCTGCCAGCTGCTGAACTGCACCCCCAGGATTTCTGATTCAATCCCTAAGTATTCCTTAAGGGTTTCAGTTTCTGACCTCTGGGCTCTGCAGACCTGGAATCACAACGATCTCCCTTTGATTACAGGCTCTTTATTGTTTATCAGCTGATTGTACCGACCAAGGTGTGCACGTTCTCCTGACCACAGAGCTGAATGATTAGAAGGGAGTGAGCCACCTGACTTACCCCTTAAAATCCCAGGTCCGGACAAGGCAGACAGGCACCCTGTCCCTCCCGAGGAGGGAGACTCCGGGGAGAGGGAGCTCATGATCTGGGCCCTGGCTTCTGGCTGCCTCTGCGGTCAGGACTGATGGCACTCTGTCCCTGCTGGACAGCTCCCACACCAACCACTGTTTGGATGCCCCCTCAACCACGGGAGGCCTTTTCCAAACACCTACAAGCCTCAGGGAAGTTGCCCAGGAGGCCTGGAGTTTATATTGTACTAAGCACACAGGGCAGGGGTTGAAAAGTAACATCAGTGGCTAGAGTGTCAGACACACACTGGAGGGTCTCAGGTTTGATTCAGGTCAAGGGCACGTACCTGGGTTACAGGTTTGATTCCCTGTGTGTGGGAGGCAACCAATCGATGATGTTTTTCTCTCCCTCCCTCCCTCCCACTCTCTAAAACCAATGGAAAAAACATCCTCCGGTGAGGATGAACAAAACAAGAGCATGAGGAAGAGCACATCATGATAGCTACATTGTCCCTGTTCTAAGGGGACCAGCACAGCCCTCAAGTAAGCCTTCCCCAATCCTTCCCTGGGTTCTCAGTAGCAGGCACACCTTATCCTCACCTCCACCCTCAGGTACCGGGAACACAGCTGGCACCAAGCCAATGCTCCAGGACTCCCAACCAGCCAGAACTCCCATGCAAGGTCCCCAAAGTGGGTGCACCTGTGCCTGGTCTGGTGCAAGCCCAGGACAGCTAAAAGCCAGAGGGAAATGCCATCTGTGCCCGGAGAAGAAAGCCCCTGTGTCCTCCCCACCTACTGTTCTTCACACAAGCTCCTAAGCCCTGACGGAGTGACCTGGGGTCCCAGGGCACCTTAAGCAGGCGCCCAATGCATGTTTCTTCGAGGGAAGGGCAGAGACCTGTGCCCTGTGGGGCAGGTTTGTAAACACAGATAGCTGAGCTGTACTTCCAGGATTTCTGAGAATCTGTATTTCTTTTTTTTTAAATTAATATGTTTTATTGATTTCAGAGCGGGAGAGAGAGGAACATCAGTGATGAAAGAGAATCATGGATCAGCTGCATCCTGCACACACCCTACTGGGGATTGAGGCATGTGCCCACAATCCAGACATGTGCCCCTGACCGGAGTTGAACCCGGGACCTTTTAGTCCCCAGGCCAACACTCTATGCACTGAGCCAAACCAGCCAGGGCCTGAGGATCTGTATTTCTAACAGGGTCCCAGGTTCAGTGTGCCTCATGACCAGACTTTGGGAACCACTGGGATTGAAGATTGAAGATGGGCAGGATCAGGAAGGCCGGTCAGGGAGCTATGGCGGCTCTAGGCCAGACAGAACCAGAGCTTGAAGCAGGACAAGGCCAGCAGGATGGACCAGAGGGGCCAGAGGAGGACGCACACTGAGAGGCATTTCAGGGGAGGGTCACCAGAAGAGTGCCCAGGTGGTTGTGGAGGATGACGAGGAGCGAGGAGTCAAACTGTCTTGGGGTTTTTAGCTTAAAGGCCAAGGGGAAAGACTTGGGGGTGGGGAACCCAGGAAACACACCAGCACTGATGGTAGGGCAGGGCTCCATTTTGGAGCATCCTCTGCATGGGGATGTCCAATGGCAATTGATCGTTTTCGTCTGGGTGGGGCCTGAGGGATTGGGACTGTGGGAATGTGGAGGTGGAGGTAATTGCCACAGAGCTGGCAGCTAATGGAGTGGAAAATGCAACAGCTACTGGGGAGAGTGCATGAGTTACAGACAGACAGACAAACAAAGGCAAGAACCACAGGACTGGGGAAAACTCTATAAGCTTGTGAGTCTTGTTAGTTGGGCCTTAACCCCAAGACAGCTCCCTTGGTCTGTAATTTCCAATATTCAGAGCCTGGGAGGGGGAATCCAGTGAGGAAAGGTGGGAGGCAGGAGACAGTGAAGTTCTGGCGGCAGCTTAAGGTGTCCTGGAGCCCAGGTGCCTTGGCCCTGGGCTTGTGAGCTTGTGTGAGGGGCAGCAGGTGAGTAGAACAGGGCATTCCTTCCCCAGGCATGGACGGCATTTCCCTTCGGCTCTGAGCTGTCCCGGGCTTGCACCAGACCAAGCACAATTGCACCCCCTTCGAGGACACTGCATGGGTGTCCCAGGCCAACCCAGGATGGAGGCATCAGGGCCGGAGGAGGAGGCCTGGAGGGAGGAGGCCACTGCCATTCTTGGTATGGTTCTCCCTCCAGGAGCTGGGCTGCATCTGGCCTCACTCTGGGCAGCTTATAAGGCCTGCTGTGAGTTCTGTTTATGTGAGTACAGCATAAAAGGAACAAATCCACCAGCACCGGGGATGTTGCCTCTCAAGTCCTTTTGCATACATTTTTCAAATGATAATTCACTCTCCCCAACCCCCCCTAACCCCTCCCCGCCCCCGTCCCCACCTCCCCAAGGCCGGTTTATTGAAAAAACCACCTTATATGGTAATATTGCTAACACACCGTCAGCTGGCCTTTTTAGGGACTCTGTTTAAAGAAGATCCGCCTCTGGGGTTTTATATTGCTCTGGTGTTTATGCCAAAGACACACCAGCCCTCAGTCATTGGGAGACGGACCTCTCCTACAT
>PVJN01037613.1:0-20771 GCA_004026805.1 Lasiurus borealis | reverse complement strand
CTTGATATAATTTCTATTTTCTTGAATTTGAAGAGACTTTTCCTATGACCCAACACATGGTCTATCTTTGAAAATGATCCATGTGCACTGGAGAAGAATGTATATTCTGTGGCTTTGTGGTAAAATGTTTTGAAGATGTCAATTAATTCCAACTGGTCTAGTGAGTCATTTAGGATTGATGTTTCTTTGCTGATTTTTTATTTAGAGGGTTTGTCTAGTGGTGTCAGAGGGGTATTAAAGTCTCCTACTATGATTGCATTGCTGTCAATCTCTCCCTTGATATCCTCCAGGAGTGTTTTTATTTATTCAGGTGCTCCTATGTTGGGTTCATATATGTTTACCAGAGTTATTTTTTTCTTGTTGGATTGTTCCCTTTAATATTATGAAGTGGCCTTCCTTATCTCTTGTTATGTCCTTCACTTTGAGATCTAATTTGTCAGATATAAATAAATATTGCAACCTCAGCTTTTTTTTTCATTTTATTTGCCCTAAAACAGTCTTCCATCTCTTCACCCTTAGAGTATGTGCATCTTTTTCTGAGGTGGGTTTCTTGTAGACAGCAGATATATGGGTCTTTTATTTTTTATTCAATCCACTACCCTATGTCTTTTGATTGGAACATGTAATCTGTTTATATTTAAAGTTATTATTGATAGTTACTTATCTGTCTCCATTTTTAGTCTTTATCCCTGTGTTCCTTCTTTGCTTTCTTCTTCTTCTTCTTCCTCTTCCTCTTCTTCCTCCTCCTCCTCTCCTCCTTCTTCTTCTTCTTCTTCTTCTTCTTCTTCTTCTTCTTCTTCTTCTTCTTCTTCTTCTTCTTCTTCTTCTTCTTTTACAGCAGACCCTTTAACCTTTCTTGCATTGCTGTTTTGGTGGTAATAAATTCCCTTAGTCCTTTTTGTCTGTGAAGCTCCTGATTTCACCTTCGATTTTGATTGAAAGCCTTGCTGAGTACAGCATTCTTGGATTCAGACCCTTCCTTTGCATGACTTTGTATATTTCAGTCCATTCCCCTCTGGTCTGATGAGTTTCTGTTGAGAAATCAGTTGCTAGTCTGATGGCGATTCCTTTGTAGGTAACTTTCTTTCTCTCTCTGGCTGCTTTTAATACTCTTACTTTGTCATTGGTGTTTGCCAACTTAATTATAATGTGCCTTAGTGTTGGTCTTTTGGGGTCCATTTTGCTTGGGAGTCTGAGAGCTTCTTGAATTTGTGTGAGTTTTTTCTTTCTTATATTAGGGAAGTTTTCTGTCATTATTTCTTCAAGCAGGTTTTCTATTCCTTGCTCAGTTTCTACTCTTTCTGGAACCCTTATTATGCAGATTTTTTAAAATATTAAATCTTTATTATTCAGATAATTACATTTGTTTCTATTTTTTCCCCTCCATAGCTCCCCTCCACCCAGCTTCCACCCCTCTCTCTACTCTTACCTCCCCCACATTGACCTCATCCATAGGTGTATGATTTTTGTCCAGTCTCTCCCTGCACTCCCCTCACCCCTATCCCCCTGAGAATTATCAGTCCACACCCTTTCTGTGCTCCTGAATTTATTATATTCACCAGTTTATTCTATTCATCAAATTTTTAATTCACTTAATGTTTAGATTCACTTGTTGATGGATATGTATTTGTTGTTCATACTTTTTTATCTTTTACCTTTTCTTCTTCCTCTTCTTAAAGAGTGTCTTTCAGCATTTCATATAATACTGGTTTGGAGTTGATGAACTCCTTTAGCTTTATCTGATCTTTGAAGCTCTTTACCTGCCCTTCAATTCTGAATGATAGCTTTGCTGGATAGATTATTCTTGGTTGTAGGTTCTTGCTATTCATCACATTGAATATTTCTTGCCACTCACGTCTGGTCTGCATAGTTTCTGTTGAGAAATCAGCTGACAATCATATGGGTGTTCCCTTGTAGGTAATTAACTGTTTTTCTCTTGCTGCTTTTAATCTCTCTTTGTCTTTTGCTCTTGGTATTTTAATTATGATGTGTGTTGGTGTAGTCCTCTTTGATTTCCTTTTATATGGGGTTCTATGTGCTTCCTGGACTTGCAAGTCTATTTCTTTCACAAGATGTGGGAAGTTTTCAGTTATTATTTCCTCAAATAGGTTTTCAGTATCTTGCTCTCTCTCTTCTTCTGGCACCCCCACAATTCTGATGTTGGTAGGTTTGAAGCTGTCCCAAAGGCTCCTTACATTAGCTTCACATTTTTGGATTCTTTTTTCTTCTTTCTTATCCAGTTGAGTGTTTTCTGATTCTTTATATTTCAAATTTTTGACTTGATTATTGCCTTCCTTTAGTCTGCTGTTAGGACTCTGTATAATATTTTTTATTTCAGCCAGTGTATGTTTAATTTCTAGTTGGTCCTTTTCCATCTCCAGTTGTTTTTTTTTTCCATCTCCAGTTGGTTCTTTTTAATCTCCTCTTGGATCTTGCTAACTTTATCCATCTTTTCTAGGATATTCTTGAAAAGCCTTACAACTATAGTTTTGAACTTTATATCCAGTCGTTTGTTTTCCTCCATTTCTTTTGTTTGTGATCTGTTCCTTTGTCTCAGCATTTTCACTATGCTGGAGGAACTTCTGTGTTGGATTCAGCCTTATGATACAAGACTTGCAAAACTGCAAAAGCCTCTCTGTTGAGCTTGGGATGGGTAAAGTCTCAGGGCTTAAGGGACTGCCTTGCCTTCCATTTGGCCCCACTCTCCATGGCCCTTGTGTCTCATGTGACTGGGTAATTGCTGGAGTGGTCTCTGTGCGCGTGCCCACTCGCGCAGTGCCTCTAGACCTCTGCCTTTCCAGGTCCCCTGCGGTCTGGGACCATATGAATCTGGGTTCCCAGGGTTTCACCCGAAACTGGGGTTTAGTGGAGCTAGAAGTGGTGCTGTTGGGGGGCTCTCTCCCCCGCCCACTTGCAAAAGCAAGCGGCACAACCAGCAGTCGGTTCTCTGCATGCAGTGCTGTCCGTGCCACCAAGCCTCTGCCCTTTTGTGTCTCCACCAGATCTCGGTGCACTTCTCCCTCTTCACAGTCCAAACTCCCCCTGTACGAGTCCCAGCCGGACGTGGGGTTTAGTGCTGTAGAATAAGGGTTTCAATGAAGCTGGGAGTCTCTGTTCCCCACCTGCCATAGAAAGCCAGCCAGGTACTCTGGCACCCACTCTCTCCACATGCGCATCTCTGTACCTCAGCTTTTTGCAGCTCCTTTAGGTCTCTCTTTCCTTCTAGTTGTAGAATTTATACTTAGCCAGCTTTCCTGTGGTTCTGGATGATGCCCATTCTGTCTTTTAGTTGTAGTTTTGAAATTGTTGTGTGAGGCAGCATTGTAGGTGTTTACCTATGCTGCCATCTTGCCATCTTGTAGATGTTGTTTTGTTTCATGTTATCCCAAAGTTTCCTTAGGCTCTCCTCTTGCTTTTTAAATTTTTTTCCTAGAAGCTGCTATACTTGTGTATTTTTTCCTACCTTGTCTTCTAGCTCACCTTTGTGGTCCTCTGCTTCTTCTAGTCTACTTTTCCTGCTTTTATTGAGTTCTTTACAGCAGTAATGCCATTTTTCACTTCTTCTTGGCTCTTCATTTTCTCTTGGTTCTTACTCATATTGTCAAATTTGTCTTCCATTCTTTTCATCCTCCTTATGATCATTTCTCTGAACTCTTTCTCTGGAAGGTTGTTTGCTTCTATTTCATTTACTTCCTTTTCTGATGATGCCTGCTTTTCTTTCATATGAGGGTTGTTTCTTCGTCTGCCCATGGTCTTTCTTTTCCGGATGTGTGGTTATGTAGTTCTCTCTCCTTTCTGTGTGGCGTGTGAAGCTCCTTTGAATCCGAGTGTTTGTGCTGATTGGGGACCGGAGTTCTGGGTCCCATGGCTCTTGGGTGGGTGCCACAGCTGTAGCTTCTCAGGCTGTTCCATTGGTGCCACAGCTGTAGCTTTTCAGGCCTCCGTAAACATCTACTTTCCTCTGCAAGATGGCGCAGTCTCTGCATTCATGCTGGTGGCTCCAGGAGAAAAACCCCTTGGCAGTGGGGCTGCCCATTCAGGGGAGCCCCGTCCTGCAGTCCCCCACCTTCTCCTGGAGGATAACTATCTCTCAACTTGCCAACAAACATTCCCAGTGTGACCCTCAGCTGCTCTCTCTCCACTCAGCGACAAGGCTCTGGACATGTCCGTTTATTCTGCTGCCATTTTTTTCTCACCCTTTTTTCAAACTAAAGGCATTTAGTTCCAATTTTCTTCAGGTCTCCAAAATTCTATCTCTGAGTATGTGCCAATGGTTCTAATTACCAACAGTTGCTCAGACTGGAAGTCATTGGGTCTTTCTACCTGCCTCCTAGGGGGACTGTAGGTGATGGGATGTTTCAGGGATGGACAGTGTGAAGGGTGACACTTGGGCCCTCTGGATGGCTCCCTTGCCCATTCCTTTATTTCTCTCCTGCTGCAGTCTTCTGAGATGTAGCCTGATATTTTACTTCCAGTGATAGCTGCCCATTTCCTGCTGCCGAGGCACCTCCCTTCTAGTCCAGCTGAATCTTCCCCTCTGATTTCTCCATATCAGTGCTTAGGCTTTGCCATTATGAGAGACTGATTGCTAGTCAGCATGTGTGTGTGTTGTATGAGTGTGTGCTTGAGGTGGAGTGGCAGTGAAGATGACAAATAGGGAGGATATAAAACTTCATACCTCTTTAGAGATCTTCTTTTCCATTTTTATGGAAATGTTCAAAAACAGTGATACAGTTTTTGCAATGCCTTTTGACATGCCTTATATGATTTTGCAGCAGCACTATTTCTTTTTTTTGCTCTCTGCATTTGTTTATTGCCGAGACTTGCATTCCTAGTCCTAGGACTCTGCTCATTACATCATTTTATCTTCAGAATTTGGTAATGCATGGCAATCCACTATTCCTTCCCAGTGCATCTCCTAAGGCAGCACATTTTAATCCTAATCATTCATTGCACTGCACTACCATGTCTGTTTATGTGAAATTTCTGGATGACATGGGTATCTCACTCTCTGGAGAACCAGAACCTTCTTGCTAATGTCTCCAGGTGAGGTATCCTAGGTCCCCTCCTCTCTTGGGCACAACCATGTGTATGCCCACTTTACATTGATTTAGAGCCAACACTTTGCACTTGCTCTGTTCTCTAGGCAGCCTCTCATGCCCTCTGGCTCCCTGGGTAAGAAAGATCTTTTCTGTTTGATCTAAAAATTCTTGTTCTGAAGTTAAGACCACCCCACCTGAATCTTACAAACTTTTATTCTTCTTAAAAGTCTCTAAAATTCAGACAACTAAAAATCCTTCCTACACTCTTGACCTTGTTGTCCTCATTAGATGCCTATTGAGGGATTCTTCTTTTGAAAAAACCCACTTTACCTTTTAAACAAATACTAACTAAACATAAATATGGCAGGATTTCTGCCATTAAAATTCATAATTCAAGGGAAAACTATAAATATGCAATAATTATAGTTCAGAAGGGTAAATTCATAAAATGAGACCTAAACAAAGTTCTCTGGAAGCACAGAGCACGAAATATTTAATTATAACCAAGGGAAAAAGAATTAGGAAAATAGCATAAAAGAGAAAGACAGTAAAGAAGATGTGAATGGTAAGATATTGCTCTATGGAAGACAGGAGAGGGGAAGAGACACTCAGAGAAACACCGATGTGAAAGAGACATATCAATTGGTTGCCTCCTGTACCCACCAGATTGAGGTATCTGTCCTTGATCAGAATTGAACTCAGACCCTTCAGTCTGAGGACTAACTCTGTCCACTGAGCCAAACTGGCTAGGGTTCAAAGGAATTAAAAACCAAAAACCAAAAACAAAACAAAAAAACCCCCACAACACAAAACAATGGCTAGTGACCTGATTTCTTTTGGTTAGAAAACTACTAGGTAGGATTGTGCCAATGAAAAATATTATATGAGAGTCATGGCAGTCAGAATTGGAGTATCTAGCTTGTGTGATTATTTCAGGCACCCTAACAGAAAAGAGGAAGAACTAGAGAAAAAACAGTTAACAACACAGACAAGACTTTTTTGCTCACTTTTTTTTTTAACTATGTGCCCAGCATTGTGTTAAATATTTCATCATCTCATTTGATCCTCATGTTGACATTTTTTAGGCAGTGACTGTTATCCTCATTTTAAAGAGGCTTAGAAAGGTTAATTGGTTGCCCCAGATTGCACACTTAAGGAAGTCTTTGACTGGGATTTGACTTCAGGATTGATTTCATACCTCATATTCTTAAGAACTATACAACCGTGCATCTGTAAGAGTTTGTTTTTGGACAGGGATAGTTTAATGTGCTTGAGTGACAGACAGGTAGATACTTTAGTAAGACTGTAGAATTATGAGCCTGGACCACAAAAAGATAATTCAGGGCTTGTTAGATAGATTTGAGAGTCAATAGTTTATATGTAATGAATTGAAAGGAATGAGATGGCTCCAGAAGGGGGATATAGAACAAGAACACTGAGGATAAAATTCTCAGAGCATTATCATTTAAGAGCATGCCTAATGATCAAGCAGAGGAGACTGAAGATCTAGAAAGGAGACCGAGAACTAGTGATCAGAGAAAGATGAAGAGCAGAGGGAGGAGGGACAAGTTCTAAGAAGGAGGGATTTGCTCCCAGTGTCATGCTACAGAGAGGTCAGGACAGAAGACTTAAGTGACTTTGCCTCTTTGCCTAAAAATCTAGGTTAAATATGGCTCCTTATACTTTCTCACCCCAGCAGTTTGAATTAAGCTCTGTTATTCTCTGTTCTAAAACTTGTGCTCCTAGTGTTCCCCTGAGTGACAGCTTAATGGTAGAACAAAGATTATTGACACATCCAGAACCCAGTGTTAGATGCAAGTCCCTCCTGATGCTGGCCATGAGCTCTTTTTCACACTCAACTATCCTCTGGTTACCCACGCAGAGAGGTCCTACCTTATTGTCAAGAGCCATATCTTGTAAATCTATCCTGGCTATTTTCTTCCCAAGATAAAACTATCTGAAATATACCCTAACAATAAATGTCACTATTTCTATAGCTAGCTCCCAAATTATAGCTGAATGTGTGTGTGTCGTATAAATTCATTAAATTTACATAATTTCATAAAAAGTAGGAGCATGTGAATATTTATGGATGATAGAAAAGAAAAGAGAAAGTTAGTTAACTCTAATTGTTTCAACTGAGAGAGATGATCTGAGCAAACTCACATCTGACATTTTTCACCTCAGCAATCTACTTACATCCCTCACTTTTGTAGCCAAGGTTGGAGTTGGTAATCATGGCTGAGTAAATTATCTGAACCTTGACTTCTGAAGGATGATTAGGTTGAGTTTAGAATAGGCTCAGAGGATGAATAGACAATGACATCAGAGTTAGGGTCAGAACAGTGCATCAGCATGGAGGGAAGAGGTGTGGTGTTGTGATTCAGGAGGCTCTGACAATTATTTATCTTTGCATTCCAGCCTCCCCAGGTCTGGCATTGGTTGCAACTCAACTTCTTCACAATGGTGGGCCCTAATGGCAATGAATCCAGTGCCACATATTTCGTTCTAATAGGCCTCCCTGGCTTGGAAGAAGCTCAGTTTTGGTTGGCTTTCCCTTTATGCTCCCTTTACCTTATTGCTGTGCTAGGCAACTTGACAATCATCTACATTGTGCGGACTGAGCGCAGCCTACATGAACCTATGTATATTTTTCTTTGCATGCTTTCAGGCCTTGACATCCTTATCTCTACTTCATCCATGCCCAAAATGATGGCCATCTTCTGGTTCAATTCTACTACCATCCAGTTTGATGCTTGTCTGCTACAGATGTTTGCCATCCATTCCTTATCCGGCATGGAGTCCACGGTATTGCTGGCAATGGCCTTTGACCGCTATGTGGCAATATGCCACCCACTACGCCATGCCACTGTGTTAACATTGCCTCGTGTTACCAAGATTGGAATGGCTGCTGTAGTACGAGGTGCTGCACTTATGGCACCTCTGCCTGTCTTCATCAAACGGCTGCCTTTCTGCCGCTCCAATATCCTTTCCCACTCCTACTGCCTACATCAAGATGTCATGAAGCTGGCCTGTGCTGACATCCATGTCAATATCATCTATGGCCTCATCGTTATCATCTCTGCCATTGGCCTGGACTCAGTTCTCATCTCCTTATCATATCTGCTTATCCTCAAGACTGTGTTGGGCTTGACACGTGAAGCCCAGACAAAGGCATTTGGCACTTGTGTCTCTCATGTGTGTGCTGTTTTCATATTCTATGTACCGTTCATTGGATTATCTATGGTGCACCGCTTTGGCAAGCGACAGGACTCCCTCCTGCCCATCATCATGGCCAACACCTACCTCCTTGTACCTCCTGTGCTCAACCCTATTGTCTATGGAGTGAAGACCAAGGAAATCCGGCAGCGCATCCTTCGTCTTTTTCATGTGACAACCCTCACTTCAGATCCCTAGGTATCAATGATATTTTTCATTCAAAGTTCTTTAATTTAGATTTTAATATCAATATTTTGGAAGGCAGTATTAGGAGAAAAACATTTTCTTTAATAAAAAACACAACTGATCCTTCAAAGATGAAACTGGTGGGAACATCTCCTATGGATAGGGGCAGCAGAACAGTATACTCCTAATCCCCATTTTTGAATATTATTTTTCTCTCTGGTTATTTTCTATATATAATTATTAAAATCCTAAGGTGGTTGTAGTTGTAGGATTGTTATTTCCCATTTAACCTTCCAGTCCAATTCTCTAAACTGCGTGTACTACTCCATAGCATTCTGAGATAAGGATGCTACATCTGAAGCATATTTACCAAAGGTTTAAGCTGGGCAAAAGTGAAATAAACTTAAGAATACAATACAATCAGATACTTTGGCTTAAAACTATGCTTTTTTCTCCCCAGAAACCATATTGGATCTCAGAAAAGAAGATATACCTGGATTTTCTTCTTCAAAATGATCTCCACAAGGAATATGTAATTTACTTTCTTTTAGGGCATCAGCCCTTAGGAGGGCGATTGGAAGTAAAACCATGGGAAAACGACTGTTACCTGCATTAATGAAAGATGACACACTGTTCTGAGAGTTTTTACAGCCCATGGACACTTCCTTTTAATCTGAATAGAAATATAATTAATACACCCATTGTACTAATGGGGAAGTTTATGTTCAATGGGACACGAGGTCACACTAAAAAGTTGTCTTTTGATTCCTAATCTTCTATTGTGAGGAGGAATTGTTAGATTAATGGGATAGTGAATTAGACATTTCTATAGTCTTACATTTTCTAGGGTAGGTATTTAATTTCCTTTCTCATTCATCCAGTAATGTATTTAGACATTTCTCATTAATATTGCTGGTGGCTTTAATCTCAATAGCTTCTGGTCCATTTACCACTGAATTTGTGAAGTAGCAACAGGAGTGTGTTTGGGTAATTCCTAATCAGTGGTTAATTTGGGGAATAGTATGATTAGCAGTAGAAGCACTCACTGGGTATCTGGAGAGGCACTTTATAAAGAGATGCATCAGAAAACACCTTGAAGCTAATGGGAGAAATGGCAGGTCTACCACAGACCAGGGAATCAAGAGCATGACACATCATGAGACTGAGGAAGCACATGGGGCTAGCCATGAAGCAAAGCTAAGGCAAGCCTGGGTCCACAGAAACAGAGTAGAACATATAGGTGGACAACTACATCCCCAGGGCTCTGAGCTACCTTACAGGAGAAGCCCACAACCATCAATGCTTGGAGAACAAATCTACAGGAGAGACTAATAAAGCCTGCTTTCCTGCCAGCTGTACTTAGCATAAATGTGGTCCCAGCAACCCCACAAGATAGGTAGTAGAGGGGTTTGGGGCTCCACAGGAGTGCGAGAGGAATAAACAGGGCAGAAATGCAACCAATACCCACAGGAGGAGTGCTAGTCAGACCCAAAGAGAGGTAGCTAAATATGAGAAGCAGGTAGTATAGTGGAGAACATGGAACTTTTCTGGCCATAGCACAAGATTATTTAGTAGAGAGTATATAGATCGAGCATATATGATTTCTTGGACTGGAATCCAGAAGATGAGAGTTGTGAATAATATGAAATCTGATATATTCAGGTGAATGGTTGTCAGCAGAACTAGGAACATAACTTGAATCATTGCAGGCTTCATTTGGAAGGGATGAAGGATTAACCCATTGCCCAGACACTGGGACTAAGAGAAAGAGGCAGAATGAAGAGAGAATGACATATCATTTTTTCTTATTAGGAAATCAACACGTGATTACTATAAATATAAATCTTAGACATTGTGAAAATATTAAAAAAGTAACAATATAATAAAAATGTCAATAAATTTGTCACCTTAAAATAAAGTAATTATTAGCATTTCGGTGTTTATTTTTTCAGATTTTTATTAAGTGTTTGTATTCATGCTTCTGTAGGGGTATATGCTAAATGTGTGTAGTCTGTTTTATATTTGAAGTGCTATTGGAGACATAGATAGATGAATAATAATAAGATAAATATAGAGATGTCAATTTCATTATTTCAGATTTTAGAAGGGACTCCATGTCTATGGTACCTAATACACTCTGGATAACATTTCATAGATTTTATCTTATAACACTTAAACATTTTGTGAGTGTAAACACATACACACACATACACACACACATACACACACATACACACATTGGGTCACCTGGAAGAGCCTGGGGTTAAGAACTAGATTGAAAGAAAGAGGCTGCATCTTTTTAGGAAATTTGGCTGGAAGTTAAGTTAGGTTCTGGATGAAGACCTTCATCATATGCCTTTTACACGAGCATCTTTTTACCTTCCTCATTTCTTCTTTTGTTTGTATATTCCTGCCTTCAGTTCTACCATCTCAGCCACTTGGACCTTTTTGAATCCTGAAGAAGTCTGAATATCTGAATATTAAATCTGTCTATAAATCACTTTTTTAAAAGTTTTATCTGTTTATAAAACAGTTTATTAACTGTTTTACAAACATGTCTTGTGTTCTCTATTCAACAAACCTAATTCCTCCCCATTCTGGATACACAGCTAAGCATTTTTCAGCCTCTTTCGAGATGGGTATGATTAAATGCTAGCCATTACTTTCAATGTGAGTGGAAGTGATATGTGCTACTTCTCTGCCAGGTTCAAAAATCTTCCCATGGTCAATCTTTCACATTGACATCAAATGTGACTTGGGAAGCCATTAGTTGCACATGGTAAACCATAAGCAGCCTGGGCTACTAAAAATTATGTAGAGACAAATCTTTCATACCTGCCACCCTCTATCAACCCATATTTACACTAGGCAGTTGAATAAATAAAAAATAAAGTACTAATGTGTCAAGACTTTGTGCATGTTTTTATTGTCCTTAAGTAATGTAGTCTTGTAACAACACTAAATAAATAGTTATTGAATAAACAGATTAAAAACTAAAGGAAATAAAACCTGGAAAGTAAGAAGCTGAGATAAGACTGCTTTTTATTCTTTTAGAGAAAATAATGGATGTATAAACTTATCAAAGAAGCAGATATTTATTTATGTTAATATAATTATCAAAAGTCTTAATCAAGCTAGGTCTCATGTACATTTTTTTTTAATTTACTCTGGAAACTTATATTATTGTTCCTTCTCCCTATTAGATATTCAACTTTATTATCTCAATCATTCTTAGCTTTATTATGTTCCAATCTCTTCCATATTCAAAAGGACAATGACAAGTATAATCCTGCCAAGATACTACATTCCTCTTTTATCTCTTCCCTTTCATAAAATCTCTTAGAGAAGTTAACCATAACTAATCTCCACTTATGCATCTCTCATCTAGTTCTTCCGGTGCTCCAATATAACCACAGTCTTGGCTGCCAAAAGAACTTTTACTATCATCATCAAGATTTTTAGTCCTTATCTTTTCTGACTTCTCAACAACATTCAACACATCTGACCACTTCCTCTTTCTTTCTTTAATATATATATATTTCATTGACTTTTTACAGAGATTAAGGGAGAGGGATAGAGAGTTAGATACATCTATGAGAGAGAAACATCGACCAACTGCCTCCTGTACACCTCCACTGGGGAGGTGCCTACAACCAAGGTATATGCCCTTGACCAGAATCGAACCTGGGACCTTTCAGTCCACAGACTGATGCTCTATCCACTGAGCCAAACCGGTTTCGGCCACTTCCTCTTTCTTGATACAGTTTCCCCTTTGGCTTCCATGGCTTCACACTCTTGGCTTTCCTTTTACCTCTTGATACTTCTCTGTTTCCTTTGCACATATAGTATAGTCTTCTCCGCCTAATGAGACAACATGTTATAAGAGAGTTTACAATCAGACTTTTAATTATTACTCAATCACATTTGTGTTGATGGTATCTCTAGTAGGTTCTATGGCAAACACTGACTACTCTCTATGACTTAAATTTATCTCTAGACTAGACCATTCAGCTAGTCTAGTGTTCCTTTCCCTATTCAAATTTATTTCTACATTCAAAAGAATTATTGAGCTGCTATTATTTTATGAACACCACTAGACACTGAGTATATATTGGCGCCTTTGGAGTTATGGCATAATAGAGTGGCAGAATATTACACATGTGCAGGAGACAAGTTCCAGTGGGTAATATGGAAAAGAGAATTAATTACACAAGATTTTCTGAGAAATTAGGCTTATACTTGGCAAATGAGGAAGGTAGCTAGAAATGTGATGTGGAGTGGGGTGATGAGAATGTTGCAGGCAGAGTAAATGGTGTCTGGATAGACCCCGAGACCAGATAAAACTGATTGTGTTTTAGGGTATAGTATGCAATTCATACTCCTAAGTTATTTTATAGTAAAAATATTTAATAAATAATTTGTATGTGTTAGATATAAACCAAATTACTTAGTATAGTATGTGGAGTCCTTTACAATCTACCTTTCTGACTTCATTCCCCAGCTCCCTCTTTAAACCCTATGCCACAGGCATAATGGTTAAGATATAAAAAGTGGTAGAAATGTAAAAAAGTGCAGAAATGCTCATCTTTACACAAACACATGTATTTTTTCAAAATATTGAGCCTGTTTTTTTATATTGCTCATACCCCTCATCCCTAGGTTTTTCTCTTTTTTACTCAATTCCTTTCTTGTCTAGGAAAAAACACACACCATCCTACATTTTTTTTTTCCAAGATGAAATGAAAAGCATCCTCTTCCTTATAGAGGTTTGTCCAATCTTTCTAGGCAAGATGTAGCAACTACTAATTTGCAGTCTCTTGCAAAACACTTTATTATGATACTTATAAATATGTATTCTAGTTGTGTATGTACATGTCATTAACTTGGTACAAAATTGTGAGTTTCTGGAGAAGACCAAGTTTTGTATATTTTTCAGTCTTTAATTCTCAGCACTGCTTCCAGTACAAAGCAAATGGTGAACATAAAAATTTGTAACATGAAGAAGCCTGATGGGTCTTCCCACTGTATTAGCATGGATTAGAAGTTTTCAGTACTTGCTCAGCATAGCAGGTTTCTAGAAAGTATCTTTTATGATGCCCAGACACTGTTGTATTTCATAGTTTCATCAGCCTTGGCCCTTCCACCTCAGCACTCTGAGCATGGCCTCCCTGATGGGCTTGGACTTCACACTGTAGATGATGGGGTTGAGCACAGGGGGCACCATCAGGTACACATAGGCAACCAGGGCATGTACAATGTGGGGCAGATGCCTTCCAAAACGATGGATCATGGACATGGTGATGCATGGGATGAAGAAGACAAAGACAGCAAGGATGTGTGAGACACAGGTGTTGAGAGCCCGGATGCGCTCCCGGGGGGAGGCCAGCCCTAAGACTGTGCATAGGATGAGAGTGTAGGACAGGATGATGAGCAGAGAGTCTATGCCCCCAGTGGACAAAACCACATAAAGCCCATAGCGGATGTTTATGGTGATATCAGCACAGGCTCTTCTCATTACATCAGGATGGAAACAAAATGAGTGGGACAAGAGGATCTTGTTAGGGCAGAAGTTCAAACGTTTAAGCAGGAATGGCACTGGGAAGAGAGAGAACATAGCATGGGCCACAACAGCCAGTCCAATTCTGAAGATGGCATTATTTGTAAGGACAGCTGCATAGCGCAGAGGGTTGGAAATGGCCACAAAGCGGTCAAATGACATGGCCAGGAGCACTGAAGACTCCACCACAGAGAAGGAGTGGAGGAAGAACATCTGCACCAGGCAGGCATTGAAGGTGATGAGACGATGGTCAAACCAGAGCACAGCCAGGGTTGTGGGCATTGTGGACAAGGTGAGACCCACATCTGTGAGGGCCAGCATGGACAGGAAGTAGTACATGGGCTGGTGCAGGCTGGGAGTCCTCGTCACTGCCAGGAGGATGAGGCAGTTTCCAGTGAGGGCTACAGTGTACATGCAAGAGAAAGGAATGGAGATCCAGCTATGAACAGACTCCAGCCCTGGGATGCCAATCATCAAGAAGGAAGCTGGCTGAAAGAAGGAGATATTGACATAGGATTGGGAAGAGAGCATCATTGGAAGGCAGAAGTCTCCAGAAAGATTGACCTCTTCAATCTGGAAAGACAAAAGACATTGACAGGGCACCTGTAGTTAGGAAAACATTTTGTTATGCTGTATAGGCTTTTAAGTGAATTATTTTCCATTTCTTCGTTGTATTATGAGTAGTTCTAAGAATATGCATACATTAGTGAATATGTCCTCAAAACAAATACAGAATGTAGGGGATAGTTTTAACTTCTTCATGATCACCATCATAGCTTTGTCTTGATCTATATTGTTATTTTATTAATACTGCATTTTGCAGTATTTCTAAGTGCTTTCACATAGTCTTCTCATTGTTGTCTCACAATTACTTTGCTGATTGAAAATGGAAATATTTTAGCTAATGTGAAAGGAGAGAAATTATGTAGCCCACCATAGAGTGAGAGCTTTCCCCCAGACCAATTTATTAGAACTTCAGATATTTTTTGTGTTGAGGGTTCTGAGTACAAATCCTAGGACATTCTCTCTTAATTAAGTCTCAGTAATGATAAAGTCGCAGGATGAAAATGAGAACAAGTATGAGGTAGGTTTTGGTAAATGAAGAGACCGTTGATTTTCGCCAGGTCACTGAAGATACTTAAATATATGGTTCAGCCCTAGATGAGTAGATCAGTTGATTAGAACATCATCCCAATATGCAAGGTTTGATCACCTGTTAGGGCATGTAGAAGAAGCAATCTATAAGTGGAACAACAAATAAGTGGAACAACAAATCAGTGTTTCTCTCTCTCTCAAGTCAATAATAAAAATGTTAAAATATGTATTTTAAATATGTCTTGCCCAGAGAATATCAGCCAGGGTCACTGGATACCAGTGTAATCCAGGCTACACATTGCTTTTTTTAGGAATCACCCCTCACTACTTTTATTTAACATTCCCCACTACCTTTACAATACCATCTGGACACTTTGTTCAGCCCTTTCCCACACCCATATTGAGGCCTTGATTTGCCCTTGAGTGTGCATCTCTGTAAACCATTCAGCACTGACATTTGCTCTAGCTGGAGGGCCACAGCTGCAGGGCCAAGGAACCAAAGTTAGAATTTCTACAGACCCCAACTGAAAACACAAATCAAAGACATAAATGCAGGCACCTTTAGTGTTTAGTAGGATGTATTCTAATTTTAGTGTTTGTTACTGAGCAAATACATTTATTGAGTTATAAATTATTACATATCTCTTATGTTCCAGATATCAGACTTTAAAATTTTTTTTTGTTTGAAAAATTCAAAATTTAAATTCAGGTTTATTTGGCTTAAACACTTTGAAGTCTCACACTACCTGTATTGGCCAGGACAGTACTAGATGCTGGAGATTTGTAAAGTGTGGAGCTGGTTGGACCAGATTATCTGAATGAGCTTGTTCTCTTCTCATGTTCCATTGTGATGTGATTTGGGGCCCTCCAAATAAAACTCCTTCCTATTTTTTGAAAAACATTCTGTTTGCCTCTCTGTCTTGGTGAGTTTTTGAATTCTTCCTACAGAGCCAAGCATTGTGATATTATCTCCTCATTTTTACTATTTATTTTACTAATTCAAATCACATTTCTTCAGAAAGCTTATTCAATCTCATTTTTTTTCACTCTGATGATTTCAAAATTTTTGTCCTTTTTTATCAGTTACTATGAATGAATAAACAAGAAAATGAAGAACTGAATGAAAATTCCTTACTCTTTAATCTAGTTCCTTTTCATCCTAACCCTTAATACAGCATCTCTTAGATGCATATGTTTGTTCATAATTTGTACTATATAGTTTGTATATAGTAAAGACCAATGGCTCCTTCAGATGATTACAATTGGTATTTATTTTTATCCAATCTTTTTGGGTTTCCATAGGACCAATCAGAAAATACTACTTGTTATTGGTAGTTTAAATCAGAACAGAAGGTGAATTCTGCCCTCTCTATATAACTTGCAGAAATATGAGGATTAATTTTTACCTGGGATGAATATCATAATTCTTTTTCTTTTATCCTGTATTGATTTACCTGTTATTGAGTAATTCACAAATCCTCAATCCCTTAGGTTGGAACTTGTCCAGTTGGTATGTAGGTCTGATGCACCTTTGGGTATTTACGTGATCTATTGCTCTTGGCTGTGTTGGAAGGATCCAGATGCTAAATTAAGCTGAATATTACAAGAACCTTAGAGCTCACAAGGGTAAAATTATAAAGTACAATTGAAGACAACTTGCCAAAAATTAGGGACAACTCTTATACAATCAAGCTAATTTTTCCCTGGTATCCAGATGGTAGCTTTTTTATGTTTTGTGGCTATTATAATGTTATAGGGATCTGGCATTGAGAAGCAAATCTGTGTGATGAAAAGATAGGATTTTTTTTGGTGTGTGTTTTTACTAAAATGCCCATTTTGGTAGCACATTTGGATTGCCATGTTTTCTGATTCCCATGAAGTCTCAAAGCAATCACTTAAACCTGTAAATCAGATTAGGTTCAGCCTTATATTATTATCTCCAGGACACTAAAGAATCAAAAATATTAAAAAATTATAGCTTTCCCTCCAGGGATGAAATCACTTCCATTCTACTACTTTAAGATTCTATTATCTTGTGACTGGTTTGTCTGGAAATGTCAAGTTGCCTAGAAACCAAAGACTGAATCCACCATGCTCTCTTCACCACAAAACAAGTACTTTCTTTTTCTCCACATAAAACAGAAATGGTAACTATGTAATATGACAGAGATGTAATCTGATGCTATGGTGGTAATCATTTTTAATATACATATAAGCCAAATGTTTTTCTTAAAGGCTTTTTTTATTGAAAGAATTAAAGGACAATCTCATAGTGACACCAAGCACTCAGGTCACTGGCAGGATGCTATCTTGGATGGGGTCTTAACATACACTTATACCGTGGCCCCAATTAGAGAAAGAAAGGGGTAGTAATTTGCTTGGACATAGAGTCTGGGTTTCTGATAATTATCTGACTTGAGAAATCTCTGTGCTTCAGGAGAGTAGCCTTCTTCATTTCCTATCCCTTATATAGGGCCATAGACCTGCCATCCATGGTCCTAAGCAGACCTCCTTATTTTTCCTCCAGCTTCTACCATCTGCTCATTCCCCATCCTATTGGCTCCTACACTTGGCTGCAGCTAATATAGAAGGGATGTCAGACTCACTAACCCAGTCCCCATTCTTCTAAATAATATAGATGAGATTATGCCTGGGCCTCAAGTTACTCACCCTGCTTGTAGTGATAGCTCTCTCTGTCTGTCCACATTCTGGAGGAGCCCAAGAAAACTCTGCAACTAAGATGTTACCTTTATATGACTGGCTGGATGCCTTAGTGAGTTGCTGCTCCCCAAGGACGTCTGAGCTACAGGTCACAAAGGAAGCTCTGTGCTTATGTTTTTTTTTTGAGCAATAGGAATGTGTGGGCTATGTGTGTTGTCAAGGAGAGTTATAAGGAAATGCAGAGATATAATTTTTAAAAAATCTACATTTTTTCCATTACTGGTGACACTGATAATTTTAGCTTCCACTCTCTTTTTTTTTCTAGACTCTTACAACTTCCAAAATGTTTTCCTTGCATTCTTTCTCTCCTCCACTTTCACCTTTTCAATCCAATATACACAGTTAAACTGGTGCAACATTTTACAATTTAATAGCATTTCCATGGATGACTTTTATACATATTTTTAATCCTTACACAAGAAATATTTTTCCATTGATATTTACAGAGTATGGATGAGAGAGGGAAAGATAGAGAGAAACACAATGATTGGTTGCCTTCTGCATGTGGCCTGGGCAGGGTGGGGGGCAAGAGAGGAACCTGCAACTGAGGTAGATGCCCTTGAACTGAATTGAACTTGGGTCCCTTAGTTTCATAGGCTGATGGTCTATCCATTGAGCCAAACCCGCCAGGGCTCCATGCCTGACTTTTAAACAAAGAACAAAGGACCAATGTTTCAATCAGGTCTGAAAGACCCAAGAAGTCTCACCATCGCCCATCATCCTTAGATCATCTTCTGTCTTGCCCCTAAGACTCACAAATTCTGAGCCACATATGCCTACTCACCTTTATGCAAGCAAACCAAATAATTCCACACCTGAATGTTTTCCCCCCTTTACTAGGTGAATCTTTCCCTTGCTCACTTTTCAGCCTCCTTCTTACCTGTTTCCTTTTTTATTTCCTTTCAACAAGGCAATAAATCTTTTTTGAGGTTCTTCCAATACTTAGAGTGTACCTATCTGAGTCTCATTACACTTGGTTTTAGTTGTGTATTTACAAGCCTCTCCTCAAAAGAAGGAGAGAGATCATGCACAGTTCATTTTAATATAGCTAATAATGAGCACGGATTCTTACACAAGTAAACACTGAATAAAATAGTTAAAATTAATGAGTGCAGAAAAGAATCAAGACTGTTCTTCACTCATCAACCTAAGGATTTCCATTTGCTTGCCATTCTCTTGACTACATGTCTGGGTCAAGGTTCTAAACAAGGGCTTTCTGGACATAAGATATGACTGTTTGGCCATGTTTCCTCAGACTCTGTGGTTGATTCTTGATTCCATCAGCTTTGCCACTTCTCCCTCAGCACTCTGAGCATGGCCTCCCTGATGGGCTTGGATTTCACACTGTAGATGATGGGGTTAAGGACAGGGGGCACTACCAGGTACACATAGGCAATAAGAACATGTACAATGTGAGGCAGGTGCCTTCCGAAACGGTGGATCATGGATACACCTATAACTGGTATGTAGAAAACCAGAACAGCTAAGATATGAGAAACACAAGTGTTGAGAGCTCTAATGCGTTCCTTGGGAGAAGCCAGACCAATCACTGTATGAAGAATAAGCAAGAAGTCTACACCTACTGTGGACAGAACTACATACAGCCCATAAAGGATGTTCACAGTAATATCAGCACAGGCCTTTTTCATGACATCTGCATGGAAACAGAATGAATGAGACAGGAGCATCTTGCCAGGGCAAAAGTTCAGTCGCTTCAGTAAGAAGGGTACTGGGAAGAGGGACACAGTGGCTCTAGCCACAATGACCAGTCCAATTCTGATGATGACATTATTTGTGAGGACAGCTGCATAGCGCAGAGGGTTGGAAATGGCCACAAAGCGGTCAAATGACATGGCCAGGAGCACTGAGGACTCCACCACAGAGAAGGAGTGGAGGAAGAACATCTGCACCAGGCAGGCATTGAAGGCGATGAGACGATGGTCAAACCAGAGCACAGCCAGGGTTGTGGGCATTGTGGACAAGGTGAGACCCACATCTGTGAAGGCCAGCATGGACAGGAAGTAGTACATGGGCTGGTGCAGGCTGGGAGTCCTCCTCATTGCCAGGAGGATGAGGCAGTTTCCAGTGAGGGCCACAGTGTACATGCAGGAGAAGGGAATGGAGATCCAGCCATGAACAGACTCCAGCCCTGGGATGCCAATCATCAGGAAGGAAGCTGGCTGGAAGAAGGAGATGTTGACATAAGACTGGGAATGGAACATCGTTAGAGGGCAGATTAGATCTCCTGAAAGATTGACCTGAAACTGGGCAGAAAAATAAGAAGACATGACAAAATTACTGGAAAAAAACACCAACTCTAATATTAGGTGACTGGGTCCAGACACAATACCAAATATAAAATGTATAGATTTAAAAATATACTGCAATCATATGATTCTTGTCTCATTTGTGGGATATAAAACATAAAGCAATAAATGGACAAACAAACAAACAAACAAACAAATTTATAGGTTCAGACAATAGAATGATGGTTACCAGATGGGAAGAAAAGTGTAGGGAGGATGAAGAGGGTAAAATGGATCAAATATAGGATGATGGAAGGACTTCAGATGGTGAGCACATATGGAATATACTGACACTGTATTATAAAGTTATACATCTGGAATTTATCTAATGTTATTAACCAGTGTTACCCCAATGTATTTCATATAACAAAATACTGCATCTAAAAGCAAGCTAGTTAATAACTATATTTTCATTGACTATAAAAGTATCATTTCATAGTGTGAAGCACTGATCTCTTTACATATCCTATATCATAAAGAGGGAATATGCAAATTAACCCTTACATCATCACAAGATGGCTGCCTATAACCAGGCCAGCAGTGGGGGGTTAGTGAGGGACAACCAAATGACTGAACAAGCAGGCTGTGTGGGGCAACAAGGCCAGCAGGATGGGGGACTTTGAGGGGGGACCAGGTCAGCAGGGG
>PVJN01037612.1:0-20805 GCA_004026805.1 Lasiurus borealis | reverse complement strand
AACTGTCCTCCTTTAAAGACCTGGGTCCCCCAACTGTCCTCCCTGAAGGCCTGGGACCCCCTTACTGCCCTCTCTTGCTGGCCTGGTCTTACCCAATTGCCCTACTCCACCAATCTGGTCATCTCCAACTGCCCACAACTTCCCTCCCCTGCCAGCCATCTTGTGATGGTCATCTTGTGTCCACATCAGAGCAGCCATCTTTGACCACATGGGGCAGCCATCTTGTGTCTTGAAGTGATAGTCAATTTTCATATTAGTCTTTTATTAGATAAGATTAGAGTTAAGGAATGGTAAAATGTCAATATATTTATCTACTTTTATTAATATTGATTTTCACAATTTTATTGCTATTTAATATGCTACAAAATGTATTGTGTATTTTTTTATTATCTGTATAACCCCATCCAACACATGAACATTTTGAAGCGCAATGAGAACGGGTTTTTTTCTGTTTTGTTTATACATCTAGAAAGGGATTGCTTTGTAGTAGGCACATACTAAACAGTCAGTAAATGTGTGAGAAGAATGAAATGTTATTTTAATTGAACTCACACTATTATTTAGTCTCTACAGAATATATGTTTAACTTTTTGAGACTATCAAGTAACTGGCAAAAAAGTCTGCTTTGAATGTTATTAAACTGTGATAATTAAACGTAGCATCATTCAGGCAGGTGTTTTATATTTAATATTTTCCAATTCTCTAAGGTATTAAAGCTAATAGACATATAATGAACAGTTGGATGGATGATGTCTTTTTAAACATTTGCCATCTAAAATTAAATGTAATTGCTTATGTAAACATGATGTTTGTTTTGTGGAAGATTAATGCCTTTCATATATTATTTAATTCTAAATTAATATACATCACCTTTCAGTTATATAGAGAGGCAGATAGTCTTTTATATATTACCTTGCCACAAGAAGCATGCACATATGAAGTAAAAATATAGTATCCTACAAAAATATCAGTATATTTTGAAATGTAAGTTTGCATTTCTGATTTGAGATTAATTCAAGTCAAAAGTTTACCATTAAATGTTGAAATTAACAAAATATATATTTAAACTTCTATTGTTTGATGGATTTTATATTTTCTCCAACATGCAACATCATAAATATGCCTTTGATTTCTCTCACTCTTATGTATTATGCATAAAACTTTTCATTGTTATCCAACTATAGTCAATCTTTTATTCAATTATTAGTGAAGTTTCTATTTTTTTGCTATATATCATTAGTTATGAATACTTGGACTTAGTACCACCATCCAAAAAATTATACCCTTTACAAAAAATCAAATTGAAATAACCAAATGAACTTACTATACTTGAAGTACTGTAGTATATTATTTAGAAATTATATTTTAGAATTGTCCCTGAACATTTCTAGACTCAATTTTTTCTTGTTAAAAGATTTCCCATTTTTAAAACTTCTTAGATTTTTTTCTATGAAACCTATTATTATTATTATTATCCTTTATAATGAAAAGGTAATATGCAAATTGACCATCACGCCAACACACAGATGGCCACCCCCATGTGGTCAAAAATGGCCACCCCTATGAGGACACGAAATGGCTGCCACAAGATGGCCAGCAGGGGCAGGCAGTTGTGGGTGTAGAGGAGGGTAGTTGGGAGGGACCAGTCCTGCAAGGGAGGGCAGTTGGGAGAGACCAGGCCTATAGGTGAGGGCAGTTAGAGGTGACCAGGCTGGCAGGGTGTAGTTAGGGAGTGATCAGGCTGGCAGGCAGAAATGGTTAGGAACAATCAGGCAAATCAGGCAGGCAGGCAGGCAGGCAGGTGAGCAGTTGGGAGCAAGCAGTCCTAGATTGTGAGAGGGATGTCTGACTGCCCCTTTAGCCTAATTCCGGTGTGATCAGGCATCCCTTGAGGGGTCCCATGTTGGAGAGGGTGTAGGCTGGGCTGAGGAACACACATTCCCCAAATCCCCTACAGATTATGAAATGGATGTTACCCAATATGTTGAATCAACAATTGAAATCCAGAGATAAACCAAAATGGTGGCATAGGTGAACATCTAAACTGCGGCCTCAGACAACAATTTCAAAACAACAGCTAAAAAACAGAACGGACATCATCCAGAACCACAGGAAAGCTGGCTGAGTGGAAATTCTATAGCTAGAAGGAAAGAGAGGGCCTCATGGAGATTCAGAGGAGCCCCAAAAGGCTGAGGTATGGAGACACGCATGGAGAGGAGGGCAGCGGAGTACCTGGCTGGCTTTCTCTAGTGAGAGGGAGACAAAAACTCCCAACTGCACTGAACCTCAGTTCCAGGCAAGACTCACACAGAGGAAGAGTCTGGACTGTTGTAAAAGGGAGGAATGCACAGAAATGTAGGGGATCCACGAAAGGCAAAGGTCAGCACGAGTGTGCACACAGAGGGATGACTGCTGATTGTGCTGCTAGCTTTCTCTAGAGGGCAAAAGACAGAACTTCCCAACTGCACTGAAATGCAGTTTCTACTGCACTGAACCCCAGTTTTGGGTGAAGATTGGGGACTAAGACTCATACGGATTCTTGGAGTGCATAGAAACTCAGGGGAGCTGTGAAAGACAAAGGTCTGGAGTGAGCATGCGAGAGCAAGTGCACTCAGAGAGGGGAGCAGCGATTACTGAGGGACACTGAGACCCAGGGGCTGCATAGGGCAGGAGTGACAGGAAGCCATGGCTGTATGCTCAGCCCTGAGACTCTGCCCCATCCAATCTGAACACAGAGGCTTTTGCAGTTTTGCAAGTCTTGTACCATAATGCTGACTCCAGCACAGAAGTTTTCCTGGTGTAGACACAGCTGAGCCTCACAACTCATTGGCTTGGAAGTCAATTCCTCCCAGTGATATCAACAACAATCTACCCAAGTTTATACAAGCCAATAATTTTGAGGCCATGTTCAAATTTGCCCCAATTACTTGTACTTGGTGTTTCAGTCAAGGAAAACAAATATCAAGAAGACCAAGAATTACAGCCTAGTATCAACCAAAAAGTTGGTCACTGTCCCTAACTTTGTTAAATCTGAGGTCTGTTAAAAATCAAGGTCAGCAAAATCCAGGGCTTACTGTACTTCTTATGTGTGTAATCTCAATTAGGTGATACTCTGTTTAAAGTTGTTTATTTTCCTTTGAAATGAAATAATTACAATACATTAAGGTCCCATGCTTCTATACATTTTCTTACTCCCACCGTTACCATTTTATTTAAAATATTTATGTCTGCCTAAGCTCTCAGGTATACATTTACCCTCATCTCAGTTGGTTCTTATAGTAATACTTTTCAACATAAATCAAATAAGGTTGTAGCCGGAGGGACTAGAAAACAAGCCTTTCTCCTCAGGTGGCAACTGTGCTCTGCTAGAAGTGATGCTTTTGAAAGCTGATTGATTGAATTATGGAGGTGTGAATGCACTTTCTCTCACTGAGCCACCATCTTCTGAGAGGCTGACTGGTACTGGGTGTCAACAAACTGACAAAACAGATTTTGGGTGCAGACTCTAAGTGATGCAATTATAGAAAGGACAACACTGAAGAAATCAAATTAGTGTCAATGCTATGGTTCTTTCACACTAGAGGAGCAATTGCTTAACCTTACCCGTTTTACAGGAGATTTAACAAAGTAACAACACTGGTATTCTCTCCTTGCAGAGATTAAGATGGGCTTTATCTGATATGGCATGATGTCTACTTTACCTGAGAAACTTTCTCGGGATTTAGTTCAATAAATTAATAAAGGTGTGCAGACTCTGAGTCATATACTGGTACCAGGAACCAAAGGTGAATGAGATTCTATCCCTGTCCATAAGAAGTTTCCAGCTCAGTGAGGATCAAAGAATCCAATAAAACAAATATTTTGAAGTTGTTTGGCAACTTTTAAACTCTGTCAGTTGACCATTTGTATTTGTGTTTTGCCTTACTGCTAGTTTGGCCACTTGCTAACAGGTTGTTTTATGAGTGTGCTGTTATGTACTAACAGTAGAAGCTCGAAGCACAAAAACTGGTGCAAGAATAGGCCTTTCTTACTCTGGCTGCCAGCACTAGCTTCCCTTTGGCACCCAGTACCTGGGCCTTCACTCCATCGAGAGTTGTCTTCCACCTTTGCTCAGGCCCTGCCGATCTCCTGTATCTCCTTCCACTCCCCCCTTTCTCCTCATAGCAGGTGCCCCACCCTACACTTGTTGCTCCACTGCCCATCTGCCATCTTTGTTGCATCAATTTACATATTCCCTCCTTATTGGCTGTGGGCACAACCATCTTTGTCATGGAGTGACGGTCAATTTGCATATGCTCTCTTTATTAGATAAGATAGCTTCTTCCCTCATTTAGAACCAATAAGCATTGCCTATATGAGTGACTTGACTATTTTAGCAGAAGAGTTCTCTATATCAGTGGCTTCATTCAACTACTAATCTTTAAATTCTGCTTGTTAATGCTACTTGTGTTCTTTGATTCATTCATTCCTGAAATATTTATAAAGTGCCAACTACCGCTAGGCTCTGCTTGAGGTTTAGTTATATGCAACCAAGACAGGTGAAGACTGGAGATTTCCAGACTGGTTTGTTTTCCTGTGGGCTGGGGTGGGGAGTCAGGAGGACAGCATTTTCCTCTCTCTAAACTCTTTAACTCCTTTAACTGTGCCCACTGTTGATTTTGCTGGCTTCAAAGCTAGGCTTTGGTCCATTTTCCTTTCGATTTTCTGTGCTTTGTTATTCATTCCTTTTGAAGAGATTCTATCACCTTTCTATTTTAATCAGTGCAATTCTCAATCTCAGAACTTTATGGGGAAAGGGATATAAATAGAGAGACACACATGTACACAAACATATCGATGTTAATTTAAAACACAGAGGCGGCATGAAATTGCATAAAGCTAACTTAAAAACTGTTATCTGTAGTTACTAATGTCCCCTCCCCCCTTTTTTAAGATGTCTTTATTGATTTCAGAAAGGAAGGGAGGGAGAGAGAATCAGAAACATCAATGATGAGAAAGAATCCTTTATCAGCTGTATCCTGCATGCTTCCCACTAGGGATAGAGCCTGAAACCCACACGTGTGCCCTTGACTGGATTCGAACCTGGGACCCTTCAGTCCACAGGCCGATGCTCTCTATCCACTGAGCCAAACCAGCTAGAGCTACTATTGCCTTTTGAACAAGCATGGCATGTTGCTCTCAATGAAACTTAAGTCACTGAACATCTTCTAAGTGCAAATGTCATATTTTATTCATTAGAAGCATTAAACAGGAATATGACTTCCAACCCTATGCTTATTTTATTTATTTATTTATTTATTTATTTATTTATTTATTTATTTATTTATACAAATAATGGCACATATGAGCCACTGTAAATAATTTGATCAAGATTGGTCACCAGGGAAGAGCTTCTTACTTTCCCTCAATATACAAATCAAAAGAGAAGGGGAAAAAAGAGGAGGCCTCACAGATTCAGAAAAAAAGTTTTTCTGAAAACCAGGTGGAGGAAAGGTGACAGGTGCCTGGTGCACTGAGGGAGCACACACTAATGAAGAGTATGAGTCTCCAAACAGATGCGGGTTGGGCTGGTTCTCCATGCAGGCACAGAGTAGATGCCTTTGCTTCCCAGGCTCTTGCCCTGAGCTGATTTGCATTCGTGCGAGGAAAACACAGCGAAGCTCTTCGCTTTCCAGGATCTCAGAGTAAAAGTCAAAGATGAAGAAAAAGTTAGAATACTTTTTCCTGAGCTCTGTTTCTGAATCTCACAGTGATTCAGAATGTAATACTATGGTGGTGATGCTGAAACCTTGCTGATGCCCTTCTGTTAGGTTTAGATTTGTAGTAAAAATCTTATTATAGCTGAAAGCAGCAGGACATTTGAACCAGTATTGACACTCAAGGGAACCTCACAAAATATGACTTCTAATTAAAGAAGTAATATATGCAAAGGTTCTGCATATAGCAATAGCAAATGCTTATGCGGTCTTTATATTTCTAGGGACTTTATTATGTGCTTTCAGTATATTAAACTGTTTTCATATCCAGGACAACTCTGTGAAGTAGGGCCTATGAGTTCTCACTTCACTGGTTAAGAAAAATGAAACACAGAGAGATTACATAACTTGACTGAAGTCCCACAGCTGATAGGTGGTGGAAGTACAGTATGAATGCAGGAGGCCTGGTTTCAAAGTCCATGCTTCTAATCACTGGAGAAGTGGAAGCTCAGCAAGCTGGAGGAGAATGTATGCATGATCTTGTTCATGATAGCTTTTCCCACTCTATTATAAAAGTTTGCATCTACTTGGGAAAAGATTGGTACATGTTTAATGCATTGTCCTAGCAAAAGGCGAATTCTACTTGAATGATATTAATGTAGCATGAAAAAAATATAATCTATCATTCTATTATAACAGATTATGATCCTCACCACATGTATTCTGATGAAATAAATATATTGATGATATAATCTTTGAGTAGAAATATGATTTCATATCAGCTGAATTTTTTTGCCTCTAATTTCCTAAATGACCACTGATTCAAGCAATGTTTAAAGAAGACTTAACTAAAGCTTTGAAACAATGGTTTGAAATGGTTACAAAACAGGGCAACACTTCACAATACTCTGTGAACCATAAAAATCTCACAGAACTAAACAGGTATAATATGACTAACCTAATATTTGAGCAATGCTGTTCATCATTCTTTAGCATAAAATATACTGGACTCTGATACTATAAGTAGATATACAATGAGTGGAAAGATTATTATGAAGCATACATGGGTTGGCTCCAGCTTTAGGCAAGGGGGAGGAGACATGGGCTGTGGGCTGGCCTGACTGCTGGTCGAACTCCTGGTCGAGGGAACAATTTGCATATTAGCCACTTTTTAAAAAAATATATTTTATTGATTTTTTACAGAGAGGAAGGGAAAGAGATAGAAAGTCAGAAACATCGATGAGAGAGAGACATCGATCAGCTGCCTTCTGCACACCCCACAGTGGAGATGTGCCCACAAGAAGGTACATGCCCCGACCAGAATTGAACTTGGGACCTTTCAGTCCACAAGCCGACACTCTATCCACTGAGCCAAACCAGTCTCAGCTAGCCTTTTATAGGACTAGAGGACTGGTCCACAAAATTCATGCATGGGGTGGGGTTGTCCCTCAGTATAGCCTGAATCCTCTCCAATCTGAGACCTCTTGTGTGATATCCAATTTCCCGTTTAATCCTGATCCCAGTAGAAATTGGACAACCCTCTCACAATGCAGGACTGCTGGCTCCCAAATGCTCACCTGCCTGCCTGCCTGATTGCCCCTAATTGCTTCTGCCTGCAAGCCTGATCAAGCCCTATCCACGCCCCTGCCAGCCTGATTGATGCTTAACTGCTCCCTTGTCAGCCTGATTGCCCCCTACTGCCCTTCCCTGCAGGTTTGGTTTCCCCCAACTTCCCTCCTCTGCCAGCCTGGTCAACCCTAACTTCCCTCCCCTGATGGCCTGATCACCCCTGCAACTGCCCTCCTTTCCAGGCCTAGTCCCTCCCAATTGCCTTTGCCTGCTGGCCATCTGTGTTCACATGGGGGCAGCTATATTTGACCACATGAGGGTAGGCATCTTGTTTGATGGAGTGAGAGTCAATTTGCATATCACTCTTTTATTAGATAGGATAGAGGCCTAGTGCACAAATGGGGGCTGGCTGGTTTGCCCTCAAGGGTGTCCCAGATCAGGATGGGGGTTCCCAGATCAGGATGGGGCAGCCTAGGTGAAGGGCTGGTAGTAGTTTGCAGGCTGGCCACGACCCTCGGAGAACCAAGCAGAGGCCCTGTATATCTGGGATTTATTTATCTTCTATAATTGAAACTTTGTAGCCTTGAGCAGAGGCCAGGACTGGCCAGAAAGCTTGGCTTCCTCCATCACTGGAGGCAACCCAAGCCTTCTACTTTCTCTAGCTCCATGGCTACTGCCATTTTTGTTGGGATTTATTTATCTTCTATAATTGCAACTTTTGTAGTTTTGAGCTAAGGCCAGGGCCAACCAGAGTGGGTAGGAAGCTTGGCTTCCTCCATTGCCAGGAAAACCCAAGCCTCCCTGGCCACAGCCATCTTGGTTGAGCTAATTTGCATACTTGCTCCTGATTGGATGGTGGGCATGGTTTGTGGGCGTAGTGGAGGTATGATTAGTTTGCATGCTTCTCTTTTATTAGTGTAGATATACACTGAGTGGCCAGATTATTATGCATTTAGAGATCACAATAATCTGACCACTCAGTGTAATAACAAATGATAATATGGACTTTTTTTTTGAATGTATTATTTCTTTTTAATAGTTTTAAAACTTGGACATTCTCTTTAAAACTTATATTTTCCCAGCTGGTGTGCTCAGTGGTTGAGTGTCAACCTATGAACTAAAAGGTGAGGTTTTGATTCCTGGTCAGGGCTTATGCCAGGTTGTGGGCTCAATCCCCCCAAGTGGGGGGCATACAGTAGACAGCCAATCAATGATTCTCTCTCATCATTGATGTTCCTTCTCCATTCCTCTCTGCAATCAATAAAAATATATTTATTTTTGGTATAGCTTTACATCACAATTTTATACCATTGAAATCTGGAAAACTAGAGCTTGAACTATTTTCATTATGTCTTTGATTTCTGATTCCAACTTAGCATAGTAACATATATTAATATTGCAAATAATCAGTAAAAGAATCTACATATTTTATTTAATAATTTATTCTATACTTACTTAATTGACTGTTACATCTATAGCATTGTATTTGCTTCCATTCAGAAGACATAATAAATTAAGGCCTCTGATTTCTAGTAGCTGACAACCTTGGTGTTGGGAAACAAAGAGAGAGACATGCAGTAATCTCTAACAAATATTCAGCAAACAACTTCCTGAATGTTATAATAGTAGGTATGTAAACAAAATTCCACCAGGGACAAAGAAGGGAAGTGATTAACGACCTTATAATTGAATAATACTCAGTAGATTGTGTGGTACTGCCAGATGCATTGGTTTATTTAATTCATACAACAATCCAATGAGGTAGTAAATGTAAGTATTACTTTGAACATTTAGCAAGGGAGGAAAATGTCCAAAGTAGGAAGGCCTTAATGACAAAACCAGATTAACTCTTTACTTGTTTCTACTCTGATGATACCTATCTCAATGTATCTTTGACATAGACATTTAAACCAGGAGAACACTAATCTTACTACAATTTAAAGAAGTACATTAACTTTTGTGAGGTGACTACTGAGCAAAGAAAAATATACACTGAGTGGCCCCATCAGTACTTCCTTGGGCCACTCTTTGCCTTCAATACTGCAGTGATTCTTCTTGGCTTTGACTCCATAAGATGTTGAAAGGCAATGCGAGGAATCTGACACTATGCTTGATGAATAGCACTGTCCAGTTCTGTGAGATTTGATGGCTGTGGAACCAGCTGCCTGATGGCACTTTTAACTTCATTCCACAAATGCTCAATTGGATTGAGATCTGGTGATTGTGGGAGCCACCTAAGCAAGGTAAAGTCTCCCTTATGTTCTTGAAACCACTCCTGCAAAATGCGAGCACTATGCATGGCACATTGTCTTGTCGGAAGAAGCCATCTCCTTTGGGATATGCCATCAACATGATAGGATGAACTTGATCAGCAACAATACTTAGGTATGTTGTGCCATTCAGACATTGTTCCACAAGAATTAAACTGGAGATGTTTTATCTTGGTAACTGCACGTGTTTTATCTTGGTAACTACAGGACAGCAAAGGTGTTCAAACAGGCCTTTGGCTTCCATGCAATGCAGTGTATGGCTAATGTGCCTACAAATGTCAGGTGGTCATAATTATCTGGCCACTCAGTGTATTATCCAAGGCCAACCATTCAATCCAGTAACTGTTAGTGTTAGACAGCCTCAGGTGCACGGCACTATAACAACTGCTTTGTGTAATTTCAAAGATAAGGAAAAATGAACATGGGATATGAAGAACACTAATTAGAAAATGATCTGTCCTGAACAGCCTCAGCATGTGCCTACCTGGAAGCAAGAAGCTAGAACAAATAATCTCCCAGGAACCTGTTATTTCTTTCTTCCTGGCCCCTACGTCAAACTCTCTTAAGTATATTGGGCATCAGACACAACTTTTTTGAGCCACTTGGGTGCTGCTTAAGCATTATACATGCATTGAAGGTGTTAATGGTCCCATCTAAGATTCTAATTCACTCTCAGACAAGACTTGAGTCCAATTTCATGGGAACAATTTAAACAGAGACTTTGAGAAAGTTTTAGTACAAGTCTTGTGAAATGAAATTAACTTTTAAATTGAAAGAGGGTCAAAGAGAGTGGTAGCTTTTGAAACTCAAACAACTGGGTTTGTACCCTTAGGATATGCAAAATAAGATCACTATAAAATAAGATCAAGCATATGTGTGTTTTTTTTTAATCTTGATCACAGATATATTACAAAGGGGCTTATGATGAGAACTCTAGTTATTTTCAAGGATTATTTTTGTTGTAAGAAAGGCACATTAGGAAACATCAGATTCAGCTTCTAATAAAAATAAACTAATAAGATTATGTTTTATTCATTAGCCAAAAGAAGTTTAAAAAGAAGCTAATTACATACAAAAGTTTTAATGTTAGTAGTGAGGATTAAAAGTAGATAAAGTACTTATTATATAATTATTTCAGAAGGAAAGTAGATTATGAAATCTGCACATAGTCTAGTTCTGAATTATGAGGAAAAAATACCTTAGATAATATAAAACACATTAAAGTTTAATCTTTAAGGAACAAAATGTATACCCTCATATATATTTGGAATTCATTTAGGGAAAAGAAGTAAAAAATAAAAAATAAAGCCCTTTCCTTATGAAGCTTACAGTTGAGTATGCAGATAATGGCATTTACTAATAAACATAATCAATAAATAATACTATGGTTAGAAGATTATATGTCCTATTTAGAAAACAACAACAAGAAAGTGTAGAGCAGAGTACAAAGGTTAGATAATCCTAAAGGCAGGTGTAGATGTGATGTGCTGGGTAATTGTAGTATAAAATAGTGAGGGCAGAATTGATTTTGCTGAGAAATCAAGAAATGTCTTAAAAGAGATGACATTTTTTGATAATTGAATGCCTTCCAAAAGATTATTTTAGGGAAGAGGGTATAGGTAGAGCTATATTCTAACACAGGGTCATACCTGGTAGTTTTAGAGAAAAAAAAATGAGGCTCTGATTGGTGTAAAGGAGATTAAAAAAGAATAATTCAGAAAGTTAATAGAGATCTGTATTAGTCAGTTTGAGCACCAATAATAAAATGCCATAGACTAGATGGTTAAAACAACAACGTTTTCATTGTTTTGAAGGCTGAAAGTCCAAGATTCGGTTACCAGCAGTGTTGAGTTCTGGTGAGGGTCCTTCCCTCCCTTATGTTTTTCTTCTCTGTATCCTCACATGGCAGAGAGGAAAACAGTAAACTCTCTGATATCTCTTCTTATAAGGGCACTAATCCCATAATGAGGACCTCACCCTCTTGACTTCATCTAAACCTAATTATCTCCCAAAGGCCATATTTCAAAATAGTATCACAATGAAGGTGAGGGATTCAATATATGAATTTAGGGGGAAGCGGTGGAAGGATACAATCCAATTCATGACAGGATTTATCTTGCAAGGAGCTCCAGGTCATGGTAAGGTATCAGCTTTTACTCTGAGTGAACAGAAGAATCATTGCTTGGTTTTGGCCATAGAAGTGACAAGGATTATCTTACATTTTATAGGATCACTGCAGCATTCATCTTAGGAATGGAGTTTTGAGGCTGTCAGTCCTGAGAAATCACCAGAGTTCATACTCCCACAAATCTCTATCATAATGACTTTAAAGGATAGTTCTTAAACCCCTATTTCTGAAAAATAAAGCTTCTGAAACTTTTTAAGTTATTTTTCTTTCATTAAAAATTCAACATGACATATTCAACAGTAGTGGTGACATTTTATTGAGCACCCATTATTGTATTTATAATATCATTATTGTTTTTCTTCAGAGCTCCAACTGCCTTTGCTTTCTACACATTTGTTTGTGATATGACTAATTCCATGTTCTTAGCTTCCACACCTATTTCATCAATCTCTTCCTTTTTACTCTCCTCTTGTACAGTTGGAGTCTCTGTATTTCTAGAATGTTTACTATAGCTTCAACTTGAACTTTAATTTCCTCAGCAGCTGCCAGTGTGCTTGCTGAGATCAATCCTCTATCTTGTCTTTCCCCAAAACTATGCAGGTGCAGTTAATCCTCAATTTTTCAGACCTCAATTTAATGAACTTCAGATTTAAGGGATAAAATTTCTGGCCCATAAGTTATATGTGGAAATTAACACCTTGTTAATTTTTAAATGCTTTTAACCAAGGCTTACTTATTATTAATTTAACAGGTTATATTTTTGTTACTATCTTACTGTTATTGTTAACAGATTTTAGTAAAAATATGTTAGTAAAAACACCATGGTAATTTCGCTGATAGAAATAAACTTTACATATCTAAAAGTATAATATACATATTTAAATCCAAAAGTCACCACCTGTAAACAACGTTCAGAATGATTAGCATATGATCTCATGGCATCAAGTGCAATAAGTAGTTCTGTTGCTATGTGGTGTGACACTCTGCAACAGTTTGTGGGTTTTTTTTCCCATATTTTATTGATATTTTACAGAGAGGAAGGGAGAGGAATGGATAGTTAGGAACATCAATGAGAGAGACATGGATCATCTGCCTCCTGCACACTCCTTACTTCGGATGTGCCCACAACCAAGGTACATGTCTTTCACCAGAATTGAACCTGGGACCTTTCAGTCCACAGGCTGACACTCTATCCACTGAGCCAAACCAGTTTTGGCAATATATTTTTATTGATTTCAAAGAGGAAGGGAGAAGAGAGAAATAGAAACATCAATGTGAGAGAGAATCATTGATTGGTTGCCTCCTGCCTACTGGGGATTGAGCCTGGAACCTGAGCATGTGCCCTTACTGGAATTGAACCCAGAATCCTTCAGTTCCCAGGCTGATGCTGTATCCATTGAGCCAAGCCAGCTAGGGCTCTGCAACAGTTGTAATGCTTGCTGGCTGCTGTTCCCAGATGTGCTAAGCCATGCTCCAGCTATGTGTGTTTGTTTACTGGTGGTAGTAGGTGAATGCTTGTATTTACTAGATCTATTCAGTATAAATTTAAAATCATAGTAATACATATAGAAAACTTTTCTTTGAAATTAAACTTTTCATGCATACTTAATTGTAATTGCACAAACATGTCTACATAAGTAAAAACAGGTAAACTAATTTGTCAAATTTTTAACATATGCATTCAGAAAATCTATTATGTAACAGATTTTCAGCTTTAATGGATACCCCCTTGCCCAAATTAGTCCCTTATATCGAGGTTTTACTATATCTGAACCTGCATACTTATAGACATCTGGTTTGGTGATGACAAAGGATATTCTTAGATTTCTGGGTAGTGCCCCTAGTAACCCCTGTAACCCATCGAAAGTCCAATTTGGACAAAGCCTTCTGTGACTTTTTTTCACTCCAGCTCTGTTTTGCTTTACTGACTGGTTCTTCATGAATTTCAGCTGCAGCTGTCAGCTGGGCCCCTGTGGTTGCCTGTGCAGAATCTTGGTCCTGGAGCTCTGGTCCGGATTCATCACTCTCAGAGTCTGTCCCAGGCCCTCTCTCAGCAGGGGGTGGGGCACCTCCCACTCTGGGATGATTTCTGTGGCTCACCCTGCACTTGGTGAGGGAAACACAGAACCCAGAGGGCCACAGAAAGAAATCAAGTGAGACTGTGACCCACATCTGTTGCAGAGGACAAAACGACTCTTGAAAAGATCTTTGAATTTAGCAATTAGGAGGAAAATGGAAAGCATCCAGGCAGAAAGAAGACAGATGATAAGACTGGTGAAAAAAATCAGGTCACATTTTTAAAACTGGTAAAAATCTGGGGTAGGTGTAGTGCAGGGTGCCTATGAAGATGGCAATGGAAAAGTTGCATAAGAGATAGCTAACAAGTCTGAATTTTATTCTAAGTGAAATGTGGGCATTACTGTAGAAATATATTTTAGTTAAGAAAGACTTTAATGTATCTCTTTCTCTCTAATTTTTTCTATGAATTGCAGACAAATAATGTTATTCATTAACAAAAATTTACTATGAAAAACTAACCTAACAAATGCTTATGAGTAATTATATAAGTAAGAACTTAATATTAATGAGATTAGTCTATATTATTGCTTCAAACACAGAAATGGAAAAGTAGATTGCAAAGTCGAAAAAAGATATTAGCTAAAAGCAGAGAGATCTTAACCCCATTTTACAGCATCTTCTGCTATAGATATACCAAAAAAATTGCCACTATTCCCTTTGATTTTGTAAAATAGTATTGATTTCTGAAACATTATAAGCTAAAGTAGTGGAAGTACTTGAGGAAAATTTTCATGAGCTTATATTGTATTGTTTGCCAAGTAATATTACTGAGTTTAAGTTAAAAGCAAGTTAAATGTCACCTGAACTAATTTAAGTTCATAACAAATACAGTTATTTGCCTGCATATGAGAATCAATTATGAAGAAAAAAATTTTGGTGAGTTTGATAAAATTATAATATAAAGTCTGTTATCATTAAAATATTTTAGCCAAATTGAATATTTATGCATGTATATGTGCTTGTATTCAAGAGGATACACAGTACTTGTGTTATTTTCAACTAAAAATTATAAGAACCCCATCACAATCTTCACATAAATTAGAGGAACTGATTAGAGAAAAATTAGGAAAAATGTTACAGTACAAATCTATCTTAAACACAAATGTTATATTCCAGAGACATTTTTTTTAAGGATACAGGTTTGAAGTAGATAAAATCATACTTGTTTTTATTAGTCCATCACTTATATTTACTATACTTACTATAATAAATATATTTATTAATGGAAGAATTTATCTAAGGAATGGTGTGTCCAATGGTCATTTAATCACATTGGATTGGTTTTGAATTTACAGTAAAGACAGGACATTTTAAGAGAGGCGGGTATGTGATACCTCGGAGATGTCCTCAGGCAGCTCATTTTCAAATGGAGGATGCAATAGAAACAGGTACTGACAATCAATGTGCAGACCTTTGCATAACATAGTGACTGAGATCTGGAAGAGTATGGTGTCTGGATGGTGGGAGAGGTGAGTGTGAAGCTGGCCTTCAATGACTTTGGGGTATGAAAAGGCAGAGCAAAGAAAGCTGAGCACTTCTGGTCCAGAAAGTGGGTGTGTCACAGGGGATCAGGGCTGATTATGGACCAGGAAGGGTGAACCATAATGAAGACTTTTGAAAGATTGGCTGACAAGTTTCGATTAGATGTGACAGAAAAGAAGGGGGTCAGGTTACAGTGTGTGAAGGAGTGCCTTCAAAAATTTGGTGTGTTTTCTTGGCAATTCACTGCCCTCTGGGTTGAGGCAGGATTCAGAGTCCAAATAAAACCGCTGTCTCTATAAATGCAGGAGAAGGACATCTAAGCCCACCATCAGAGGGATCATCTGGCAGGAGGCAGTTTGAGAGATTGGCAGTTCTTAAATAAACACAGTTTGTGGTTTTTTTTTGTCTCTACTTCCAAGTTCACAGCATATTGTTTTCTCCTCTTATTGCCTTACCTCTAACAACGTTTACTTCACTTTGCTACAGCTTTTATTCTCAGATTGTAAACTTCAGGGCAAAGACCATCAACTTTTCATTTCTCACAATGTTCGGTGTCCTGCTTCCAGTGCCAAACAGAAAATAGCAACTGAAGAAGTAAATTACATGGAAACTGAATTTCTGAATTTCACCTTCTGGGCATCTTGAATCATTACTTTCTACACATAAGAAGAAAATGTGTTTTTTAATTCAATAATTGAAAAAATACTTATATTTTATTTGACGCTGTCAATAACATAAAAACGTTATTTTTATTGGGAAAATCTGATGCTTACCCTCTAAAAATTGTAGAAGTCACATGAGATATTATCGGAGAGTAGAGTTCCTAACTGAATTTGGAGAGTATGTATAACAAAAACAGATGGATGGAGAAGAAAATAAGCACTTTCTTGCAAAATGACTAAATCGTGTAGATTTATAATTTATCATCCTTCGTGTTCTTAATACATCGTGCATAACCACAGGCAGCAGGTTTCAGCAGGGCAGATTCAAGCGCAGTATGTTTTGCCACACAGAATGTGTTGCTGCTTTTATGGTTCCAAAATGTATGGTGCCCCTGGAACTGCAAATGTTGTCAGATTAAAGCACTTGTCATTTGGATTTGCTCAAACAACAGCGTTTGCCAGAATTCGTTCTTTCTGAAAATGATTGCCTTTTAGGAGTTTTCACAAATAGATTTATTAGCTTTCACACTGAATAAGAAAATGAGAGCCTGCTATGCAGATTGGCCCCAGAAGCTGTTGTCGAGGATATATTTCCAACTTATATGGCAACATCCTTTACTTTTATGTTCAGTCCTCTCTAACATTGATAAATTGAGTTTTGTTTAAAAAATACAGAAAACACAACAGAATGAAGCAGGACAATTTTTTCTCTGTTTTTTTTTTTTTTTTATAAGCCCAATGCTTGGAGTTTCCTTGGTTTTAATGTATACACGCTTTCATGGAGCAGAAGTTTTCACGGTAAAGTTGCTAGGAATGAGGACTCAACGGGATGCATTGAGGCAAATTTAGGAATCAGTAACAAGTGAGAAGATAAGAAATGTAGTGTCCATGCAACTTCCTCCACCCACTGGGGTTTTTGTTTTTCTTTGAGGGTGTTGGTTGCTGCTCTGAAAGGTTAAGTAAGTCTGTACATTTCTCATGTCTTGAGAGAGCAAACTGTTTTGTCAGTTAAAATATTATTAGTTTTCATGAAACAAAAAGGCTTTAAATTACAGAGAAAACTTTTGGCACATAGAGAAGGTGGAGTGAGGAGATAAGTGAAACAGAGGAAACGAAGGAGAAAGAGGAAAAGAAAAAGAGAGATTTCTAGCATCACACTGATTTTCAGTATTAAAAAAGCAAGGCCTGTTCACTCCAGAGATATGTCCATGTCTCACTAGCTAAAGAGTGCAGGTAGTACAGTTATGGATGTATCACATGGTGAGACTATTCATGCAAGTAGATCCCACCCTCTTTATTCTTATACTTGTTGTAGGGTAAACAGAGACTCAGAGATCACAGTGTGGCATATTTCCTCCCTATATCTCTCCTGCCCTGATGTGTCTTGGCTGCCAGTTCTAGGAGTTCTCGCCCAAAAGAGAAATAGAGTCTGAGACTCTCCAAGGCTACATAAGAATGGCCCTGGCGCTGCATCTTGTTTATTTCTCAGCAGTACATTTTACTTCAGAAAAAATATACAGCTCCTTTGGATAACTATTTGCTATTTCTTAGTAGAAAATATGATTTAAAGTGTTTTTTTTTAAGTATTGTCCTAAGATTAGAGTCCCATTGTCAAAGTTTTGTTTTTATGATGCATTTTGTCAAATTTCTATCTCTCTACCCCACTGAATGTGTATAAGAACATTCATTCTGAACTAAATATTTAGTCGTTTGATCCTTGGCGAAGTCTCAGTGAGGCAAGGTCAGCACAGGAGATGAGAAATAAAAAGCCACCTTTAGCCGGAATTACTTGGGTCCTTCCCACCTACTACGGTAAATGGAGTTAGTACAACAGACTGCAAATGTGTCCACCACATCTACTGGTAATGGACCCCATGCTTTTCACTGTCCCAAACTCAGCTTCTGGTAATATTGAAGAATCCTGGTTATTGCCTCTTTTTTAAAAACATATATCTACACATGAATCTTCTAAAAGCTATGAACTCTTGCTCCAAGAAAGGACAAACATATACAGGAACCTCCTGCTTTCTGAAAGTTCACTTTACACAACTTCACTTTTACAGAAAACCTACATTAACACCTGTTTTTGCTAATAGGATTTGCACTGTTAAGGAAAAAAGTGAAAATAGCTTCTTTGTTTTGTGCCATTTCAGCTTATGAATGATTTCATAGGAATACTTTCCTTTCATATAGTTAGGGAAAACTTTCCCTCTAATACAGACAGTAGCAGTAGTGCCTAAGCATTTAGAGACCTAGTTCAGCCTTGGTTCAGCCACTGCACTACGGCATTTAGCTTCTGGAATTTAACTTTATCAGCAATAAGCGAGAAAGATAACCAAGATACATTTGGAGTATAAAAAATACTTTTAAAAAGTAAAAAAGCAGTTTACACATATAAAACTCGAGGGTCAGAGCAATCTAATACAGAAGAGAGCTGGCTACTAGTATAAATGGTACTGCTACATTTCCTTCTGAAGAACTCGAAAAATACTCTTTCTAAGATTGAGAATTTTTGTTCTAAATGAAAGAAACCATATAGCAACTTTACTTTATCTGCAGTTGTTTCATACCAGGAGTATAACAAATGCCCTTGCCATTGGCCTCCGCCTTCACATTTCTTCCATGAACATGTGGTAAGGGATAAATGAGGGGGAGGGAGAGGAAGGAAGGGGGAGTAAGTGTGTTCTCACTTCCTTTCACCAGATCGACTCTCTTTGCTCTCTTCTGAGGCGTGAAGTAGTAAAGCACAGGCTATTTTCACCCAAATAATAGACTAAGGATCAGGGAGAAACTGTCTGATAAGTTTATACTTTCCACACTTTTGAGCAAAGAATTTCTAGTTTGTGGGAAATTTCTACATATATGTTTTAGAGTAAGTTATTTTTTTCCAGTGCATATCTCTCCAGGCTATGTCAGTCTAGGATACAGTAGGAAAAACAGCAATAAAACTAGCTTTCATTTAACAATTGCCTTATGAAGATGACAATCTAATCATTTCACTGAACTCATAATCCTTGAGTTGGATACTTTTAAAATGCCTACTTTAGAGAAAAGCGCATACCATTTAAGTAATTTACTGAAAATTCCAGAACTAGTAAATGGAGAAGCCAATTATGTGCAGTGTGGTTAAGTCAGGTAGTTTAGTGGAAGTGATTAATATTAGAAGGTTACTAGGCATTTGGGATCACCATTCTTTCCCCAATACACACACACACACACACACACACACACACATACACACTCACACACACATATGGAAACATTTTGATAGAAAGTTGAAAAATATTGGCACGTTCTGGGCACACATAGTTGAAAGGGTTAAAGAGAATAAAACAGGACAGAGAAAACTTATTGTGCTCAGCAGATATCTTGCAGAAAGCTTGCAACCTCGAGCATGGCATAGCCCAGAGAGCCACTAGACATCTGGTGCCAGGAAGAGCCAAGGACAGGACACGTCAGTCAAACTCTGTAACTCAGCAGAACCCTTTGCAGCCAGCAGAAGTGAATAAAACCCTGCCTCCCCGCCTTCAGTCTCTGCTGATTCCTTTGTTGGAATCAGCCCACTTGCACACAGGTGCCTAAAATAAAAATCTCTTTTGATATATTATGGCCTCATGTCATTGGTGCGCGACCCGAACCTTTCAATAGTGTTGGTTCAGAATCTGGGAGACCAAAAAAACACAAGATATGAGCCTGAGAGGATGCTACTTGTTCAGTTCTAGCTGGCGTGGTTTCAGCACTGTCAGCTCTCAAGGTAGTCTTGAACAAAGGGTAGTTTCACTGAGTGTTACTCATCCAGGATGTGAGAAGCAGATGCATGTGTTTACTTATACCCATAATTATTCAAAACTATTATAAAATGTACAATTTCCTTTCTACCCCACAAGGGACCTAAATTAAGAGATCCAGCATTGCAAAGAAATGAGAAGGAGAACTTATTAATAAGGGACTTAGGAGGAAAAACAGAAACCAAGCTAAGTGTTTAAAATGAGGGAATTAAACAGGAAGTTCATTGTACAGGTGCTGAATAAGCTGAAAGAGTAAAAATTGTTTAAAAATTGGGGTGGGGAGACAGGTAATGGCATGTACTGCAGGGTGGGAAGGCCAGAGGGAGGGCAATAGGAAAAAAAAAGGAGACATATGTACTACTATTTGTGATACTATAAACAATAAAAATATAGATTAAAAATAGATAAATAAAATAAACAAAAAAGACACTGAGATAAGCCAGAAAAAAATAAGAATCTACCACCTTCCATCTGGAAGAATAAAGGGAAAAGGTTTGGATTTTCATAATAGAGGCTTCCTGCTTCACAGAGCTTGGACCTCTAAGGAGGGTAGAAGCCTGTTGCTGCCAGAGGGATTTCAGTGATGTTGGTGCTGGTGGAGAAAAGAGAATCAGAGGCTAGTACCAACTGCTGCTACTGTGGGGAAATGGTATTGTGAAAAGAAAAGCACTTCTTTGTGTTTACCTTGCAATTTCCTACTTATGCTGCCCCCTACTGTCAGAAGGTCACAAGAAGGCAGCTGTAATGAAATGCAATTTGTAGATTTTTCAAACTCAGCATCATAAAGGAGTGATTAAACCTGATACAATGAGACAATAGTTCAATAACCAGGAAAATGGGCTGGCAGATATTTAACCTCTTTGTGATTCAGTTTTCTCATTTATGAATTTGGGGCTGTAGTAGTATCCACCTCAAAGTGATTTTGTAAATAGCAAATAATCACATACTGGCATGTAATCTATGTTCAATAAATGTTAGCTATTAAAATTATTTTTATTCATAGGTTTCTCTAAAATATGTGGAGTATGGGAAATAAACAAGAGAGAGGAAAACCTTCAGAAAAAAATAATACTCTAGAGAATGAATAGGTCAATATTAAAAGTCCAAAGCAAACTTGCAAAGTAACTTTGA
>PVJN01037611.1:0-11964 GCA_004026805.1 Lasiurus borealis | reverse complement strand
TGGATGGATGGATGGATGGATGGATGGATGGATGGATGGATGGATGGATACCTGAGCTTTGCGGGACAATAGTCATTGTAGCCAAATGCCACGAGGGGGCAGTGTAGAGCAGCTTGTAAATTCCTCCCCAGACTCTTCTACCGACCCCTGGCTGGCAGGTTTTCTAGGCCTTATTTTGTGAGAGAAGGACTTGAGGCCCAAGAGGTTGATGTAGAGGTCAAAGAGGTGGATGGCTGTGCCCAGGGTCACTCAGCTCCTGAGCCGGGCTCTTCCATTACGTATTCCCATCAACCCAGCTCCCTAGGTTCTGTGGGCCCTGGTGCTGCCAAGCCTCTTTCGTTATCACCTGGATCCCTTCTTGGGAGGCTGCCGTTGACTGCTGGCTGGTGAGCATGCGCAGCACCAAGGAAACGGACCACTGAGTGCATCCTTCAGAGCCGAGAGTGTCTTCCCGGTCTCTCAGGAAGACCCTGCATGGTCCCAGCTTTGGTGACTTGGCCCTCATGGGACACCCCTTTCTCTCACATGTCTCTTCTCCCTTTTGGAGACCTACTTCACTGTGGCTTATGTTTCCCAGAAAAGGAAGGCCTGTATTCTCAGAACATGTCCTGCTCCCACTATGCTTCTCTCAAAATTGACTTCTCTTGTGTACCATTTCCTCTCGCCCTGCTATTTAATTTCCTCTCTCTTTTTGTGTGTGGGCAAGCAGAGGGTGTTGGGGAGAATATTAGCATGGTGATGGCTCTCTCTTCCCCTCCTGGCTGTCCACACGTTTTTCCAACAGATTCCCAGAGGACCATGTCTTAGGGAGCAGAGAGAGGTATCTGGAGAACACAAAACACCTCAAATTTTCCCTTTTCTTCATTTATCTATTTAATTACTTGGTTATATTTTTTAAATGTTAAGCATCTGCTATGTGTCAGGGCTGAAGCAATAACACAATCTTGCATTTATTCAGCCCTTGCCATATGAGAGAGGTATTGTTATATATTTCATATACCAGGAAACAGAGTTCCAGAGAAATGGTGCCACTTGTCCAAGGGAGCATAGCAAGGAGCTACAGAGCTGGAATCAGGCCTTGGAGGCTGCCACTCAATGACAAGGCGTTTCCAGGGAATGTTCACCGTTAGGCTTGTGGCTGCTCACACCCAGGTCTCCGCGCCTCTGCAGCGGCCCCAGAGTGGTTAAACCCACAGCCATTCTGCCGGATTAAACAGAACAGTGGGGAAGGGATGCGCAGGAGGAGCAGAGAACCCCAGGCCTGGGTTCTGACCACTGACGTGCATTGTAGCTTTGTGGGTCCTGGAGTGGAATTCCAGAATGTTCCAAGAAGTTCGATTCTGCAACTGTACATCTAAACCCTGTGTGGGACCCGTCATGGGCTCAAACAAAGCTGTGGCTCAGGGAAGAGCCCCTCCAAGCTCTCTGGGCTGGGGGTCTGCGGGATGAGGCCTGATGGGCCTTGTGAGCTGAAGTCTCTCCCTTCACCATGCTGGACCCTAGAGGGTACTTCCTGTCTGGAGAGCTGTCCCCGAATGAGGTCAGAGCGTGAACACCACAATGTTTCTGAACGCAGAGGTCTTCACTTACCTACATCCCGGTGTCATTGCCAGGAGCCAGGCCGGCCTGCCTTGATTGACTTCTGTTCCTGGCCTTCAAGACTGCACAGGTCAGGATAATTCTTTCCATTATAAATCCCAATAAGTCACTTAGGATTGTCAGCTTTTTTTTTTTTTAACGTAGGATTATTTTTTTTTTAAATGATGGCCACAAACATTCTGTCCTAAAAGAAAAAAAAAAGTTTAACAAAAAACGCAGGACAGCCAAAACAGGTTTGGCCCAGTGGATGGAGGGGCAGTCTGCGGACTGAGGGGTCCCGGGTTCCATTCCGGTCAGGGGCATGTGCCTTGGTTGTGGGCACATCCCCAGTGGAGGATGTGCAGGAGGCAGCTGATCGATGTCTCTCTCTCATCGATCTTTCTGACTCTCTATCCCTCTCCCTTCCTCTCTGGAAAAAAATCAATAAAATATATTAAAAACACACACAAACAAATGCAGGACATAATCTTGTAATAAAAGTGGGTGTATTTAGCATCTTGATACATTACATAGTTTATACTTGCCCCAATGTCACTTTAGACCAGTGGAGACTAAAGCAAGGACTGGCCTCTGGAACCCATTGCTGGAGATGGTGTGTGGTATAAAGGTGTGGGGCTTATAGGTGTGTGGTTAAAGGTGTGTGGTTCAAGGGTGTGTGGTTTATATGTGCCCTGGACAGTGGGAGATGGGCTAAACTAGATCATGGGGCAGTCATGTGCACTGGGGGAACTGAAGAAAGGAACAGAAAAGTCACGTCCCAGATAAAAATTTTAGTGCCCATTACAAAATAGCGAGTGACCCATGACCCCTCATTTGTAAAATACCCATATGCCTAAGACAGCCTCAGACACACAGGAAAATAAACAAAACACAACAACACAAACCACTGGAAAGCTACACAACAAAATCTGATGGAAGAATCACGATTATGTTTATTTTCTCCGGGTTATTTCTTATATTTTCCAAATCTTCCTGTTTTGTAATCAGAAACATAGAACCAAGAAAGCAGAAAAAAAAAAAAGTGATGCAAGAAGAATCATGCAACACACTGTGTAAGACCTCCACCCATGGTCTCTCCGGGGCAGGCAGGCTTTCGGTGAAGCCACATCTTGGACTGAAGAAGGCTCTCTGGGCCTGTGCTGGCGTCACTGACCTCCCGTCTTTGCGTATCTAGGGCTGGGTCTCTTGTCTGGTGTGTGGTGCAAACTCTGTAGCCATGTGTTGAGTGGACTGCTCCTGTATTAGGCTGGTCAGTGTGACTCCTGGACAAGAGGAGGCCACAGAGAAAAGCTGCCCTGAAGTAGAAATGGACCCTCCTGACACTGATTTCCATTCTGACTTCAAAAATTTGTGTTCAAAGTCTTCAGCCTGCATCTGTCCTTGGAAAAATGGAGCCAAGTGATGGCTAAGATCCCTTTTATGAGTTTAAGCTTCTGTCTTAGAGGCAATCTGGCTGCCACTAAAATAAGACCATCTTTAAAACAACGGGGTTTGCGGAGAATGGGTCTTCCATTGGTTAGACATCTTGGCAACAGGCAAAAGGAGTTGATTCGGAGCAAGTTAAGCAGGAGAGAAATGCATTGGAAATGCTCCTGGAAATTCCCAGTTTGGACAGGAGAGAAATGAGGACTAGAGCCACTGAGAAACTGGGCGGGACCCAAGAGCAGCCAAGCAGTAAGGACCACAGCTTGAGTTTCTGCCTCCTGTCCAAGCCTCAGTTTTCTTACGATTCTGATTCAACAGGTTCACTGTGCGGATTAAGCACATGGACCGGGAGCCAGGAGGCCTGGTTTCAGATCTTAATTCCAAGAACCTCAGGTAAAGTCCATGCCATCTCTATGCTCTGTCTCCACATCTGTAAAATAAGGATAATACAGGTGCCAACTTGCATTTGTTACCCTTTGCTGTGAAACAAATTACCCCCAAATGTAGTCTTTTAAAACAACAATAAATATTTATTCTCTCTCAGTGCCTGTTGGTCAGGAGCAGCCTAGTTGGATGGTTCTCAAGAGGTCCAGTCTGATGGGGACTAGGTCTGCAGTCATCCGAAGGCTCAGTTGGGGCTGGAAGGTTGTTTCCAATGTGACTCACCCATGTGGCTGGCAAGTTGGCCTTAGCAGTTGGCAGGAGCCTCGGTTTCTTTCTAAGTGGGCTGTTTGGGTGTCCTCACAACAGGATGGTCACTTCCCCTTAGAACAGGTGATAGCTGAGAGAGAGCCAGGCAGGAGCTAGGCTCTGTGTGTGACCCAGCTTGTCACATCGAATTTCTGTATATTCGCTCAATAGAAGAAACTAAGTCCAGCCCTCGAACAAGGGGATGAATGAGGCTTTTGAAGGGAAGAGTGTCAAAAAGTTCCCAGCTCCATTTCATAACCACCACACTACCTCACAGGGTGGTTATGAAGATTAAATGAGTTAACACAAGTGCTTAAAACAGGGCCTGAAATGTGGTAATTAGCACGTGTTTGCTATTATTATTATCATTATCACTACTACTACTATTACTATTATGTTACTATTCTTCCCTATCTTGCAAGTACACCTGGTCCTCATTGTTTCTGCTCCCCAAAGTTACCTTAGAGGTGGGGGTTGATCCCTCCTTAAATTATTGGGAAGCAAGGGCTATTGTTGTTGTTGTTTTATTGATTTTTTACAGAGAGGAAGGGATAGAGAGTTAGAAACATCGATGAGAGAGACATTGATTAGCTGCCTTTGACCGGAATCAAACCAAGGTACATGCCCTTGACTGGAATCAAACCTGGGACCCTTTAGTCCACAGACCGACTCTCTATCCACTGAGCCAAACTGGTTTTGGCTTGTTGTTCTTAATCCTCACCTGAGGGTACTTTTCCTTTGATTTTTGGAGAGAGTGGAAGGGCAGGGAAGAGAGAGAGAGAAACATTGATATGAGAGAAATACATCAATTGATTACCTCCCTCACGTGCTCCAATCAGGGTGGGGAATTGAGTCTGCAACTGAGATATGGGCCCTTGACCAGAATCAAACTCAGGACCCTTCAATCTGCAGGCCGACACTGTCCACTGAGGCAAACCCCCAAGGGTGAAGCAGGGTTTTTTTTAGGCCTGGCCTCACCCTATTTATCTGCCTGAGGGAACAGAGTTAAATCACACTGAGACTCCAACCCAGGCGGACAGGCCGAGGTCAGCCCCTCTTTGCACATCGAAGTCCTCACAGTTGCTACAAGGCTGACCCTTGCTCTCCTCTCTTCCTCTCAGACAACATACCCGCCACAGTGAGCTGAGGAAATTCTCCAGGCAAGTGATTGGCTCGGGGACACACTCTTGCCCAGTCGGCGCCTCGATGTGATGGGACATGGGGTTGGGCTTTGAGGGCAGAAACCACCAGCAAGTGAGCAGAAGAGCCAGTGAGATGGGCCCTGGCTGCCACGAGCCCACAACCCACGGGGCAGAGCCACGGCAAATCAGCGTGCAAGTAGCTCCCTGCAAAGGACGCCCACCTGCGGGGTCACAGGGCCGAACCCCAGCCAAACCCCTGCTGCCCAGCCAGGAACTAGGCTGCATCCACCCCGAGAAAGGACTGCCCTTTCGTAAGTGTCTGCTCAGGTGGCACTTTCCCTAATGTATTAGAGCATTGCCTATGCTGGAAGTGCCTCGGCCGCCCCATCTCATTTTAAGACCCCTGCCGCGGGCCCCTCCTCTGTGAATACTTCACAGCCAGGTGGCTGAGCACTGGTTCCACTTGGGGTTAGCTTTTTCATCGCCCAGCTTCCACTTGGATAGTTTTTCTTTTGGCTGACAGACCTGCTGTGGACAGTGGAGCGCTTGCCCTCCCCACTGTTGCAAGTCCTGGCCCTCCGCCCAGTGCCTGTCTGCCTGGGACTCGGGCCCTCCTTGAAGAAGGAGCACAGCGAGCTTCTCTGAGCACAAGTTGGTCCTCCTTTACCCCACTGGCCTGGTGGAGGGGGTTACTTGGCTGTGAATGCTCAGGGCAACTTGGGGAGGGGGGTGTAGTGGGGACCGTCCTTGACAAGATGGAGCAGAGGTGCAAGGAGGTATTCTGATCTCTTCAAGGACTAGATAGATAGATAGATGATAGAGAATAGATAGATATAGGCAAATAAATAGATGGTAGACGATAGATAGATTAGATGATAGGTAGGTAGATAGATAGATAGATAGATAGATAGATAGATAGATAGATGGTGGAGGATAGATAGATTAGATGATAGGTAGGTAGGTAGAGAGATAGATAGATAGGTAGATAGATAGATAGATAGATAGATGATAGAGAATAGATAGATATATAGATTAGATGATAGGTAGATAGATAGATGGTGGAGGATAGATAGATTAGATGATAGGTAGGTAGGTAGGTAGGTAGGTAGATAGATAGATAGGTAGATAGATAGACAGATGGTGGAGGATAGATGGATTAGATGATAGGTAGGTAGGTAGGTAGATAGGTAGATAGATAGTAGAGGATAGATAGATTAGATGATAGATACATAGGTAGATAGATAGGTAGGTAGGTAGATAGATAGACAGATGGTGGAGGATAGTGGATGATAGAAGGTAAGTTACTCACAGAGAGGTGTGAAGAAAAGCAATGGGCCGGTAAGCATTTGCATACAAACTTTATAAACATGTCCCAGAGGAAAAGTAAAACAAAAGCAATAAAAAATAGACACAGAAAAGTCCCCACCTCCTGTTTGGTTAAAAATGTAAAATAAACAGGCACGGGAGTCATCGCGCCATGGGCCTTCCCCTTAGCTCGGACCTACACTGCCTATATTGACACTTGGTGGGTCCTTGTTTCCAGCCCTGCCATTTAATCTGAGAGCGGAGAGGCAAACGAGCATGACAATAAGAAATTAATGACCGTGAGCAATAAATGCAACACTCACCAGGGCTCTGCCTGCGGCTTCCTGCCGTCTTGTCTCCAAAGAACACGCGAGGTCGGTCCACCCTGATGACTCCAGGCCCAGCCCCATGGACCAAGGGGATTTGACAACTGTGTGCACCTGGGGCCACAGGTCACTCACCGTGGACTGGCTCAGGGGGTCAGAGAGTGCTCGGTGTAACCTCCACCAGGAAAGTGATAACATTTCTGGCTTTTTGCCACTTTGTAGGACTTCACAGCAGAGAATGACAATAAGAAATAAAGTTTGGTGAGGTCCCCAGAGGCCAGAGCCAATAGTACAAGATCTCTCACCCTCAGCCCTATCAGCATTTTGGGCTGGGCACTTCTTTATTGGGGCGCTTCTGTGCCTGTAGGAGGTTCAGCGGCAACCCTGGCCTCTTTCCTACCCACTGGATGCCAGTAGCAACTCCCCAGTTGTGACAATCAAAAATGTGTCCAAACATTACCAATTATCTCTGCAGTGTGTGTGTGTGTGTGTGTGTGTGTGTGTGTGTGTGTGTGCAAAATCTCCCCAAGAAGTACTGGTCTGGTGGTTAAGAGCAGGGGCACTGGGGTGTGACAGCCTAGAGATGAATCCCAGTGCGTGCAACTTGCAGGAGCGCTGAATGAGTTAATAAACGGATAGTTCTGAGCATATAATTTATCCTCCACACCAGGGCAAGTTGAGAGTGAAGGGAGTTCCAACAAAAATTTCATAATCTGAGACTGTCTTTGCAAATGGGTATGTGTGGTTGGTCCATACGACTATATAGTGTTGAGCATCGAGCCTGCCCTGGTGTCTGTTTTAATGACCATTGTGCTATGTGCTCTATATGCAGGAACTTCATTAGACCTTAGGAGGTTGGTATTATTATTATAGCCTCACTATATATGGAAAGACTGAAGAACTAGAAGCTAAAGTTCAGGGTCACACGGTGAGATGTGCAGCCAGGATTCGTATCCTGACAGGCGAGTTTCCAAACCATGTTCTAGACCACGGTGCCCACATGTGCTCGGCGCCCAGGGGATCAGCACTCCGCGATATCCGGGGGACTCCACATGAAGTACTAGCTCTCGGTCACTCACAGTTTCAGCACTAAATCCACTCACAAAGCCGGGTGCTCAGGGTTTATTGTGATTAAAAGCAGATACATGAACATCACCGTGGAGCAGGAAACGTGGGTGGCAGTGCCCAATCCCATTCCCAGTTTTGTGGAGCTCAACAGGTGCACCACCCCATTAGGAAGTCACTGTGATTATTTAAGAGTGAAACAAAAATTTTATTTTTCAACTCATATTTAGTGTTTGCTCTGATGCCTACTAAGTTGTTGGGACATAAAGTCTTAGTAAGTTGTTTGGGCCCCGCTGCCTAAATGGAGCTGCCGGCTATTGCTTTGGCCTAGGGGTGCCAGGAAGGTGATGGGAAGGAGAAAGCTTGGGAACCTCGGCCCTCACCCTTTTACATTGGGAGAAGCCTGGGGGGAGTGATGGAGAAGTCCTTCTAGCCCAGAGACCTCACGCTGCTTCTCCACGCTGGGGAAACCTTCCTGTCCCCATGTCCCTTCAGCCTGGGATCAGGAATTGCCTCTCTCTCTCTCTCTCTCTTTCTCTCTCTCCCCTCTCCCTTCTCTCCTCCCTCTCTCTCACACGCAGCTTTCCTTTCCCTCACACAAAACTACTGTCCTTTGACCCTAGTCAGACAAGGCCCCTTTCCATCTGAATTCCCTTAACTTCAATCTCTTGTCCCTTTTCAACTGTATCAGGAAGCAAACTGGTTATTTTACAACTTGAACTTAGTCAAGATTCAAGGGGGAAACATCTCTCATTGGCATGCAAACTGCCCCTCAGGTCAGAGGTCACATTGTCAACTCAGTCCCATATGACCCAGTAATAAGCAGACCCACAAACGCACCCCTCCCTCAGGAAGCACTGAGACTGCTACACTGGACCCCTCACGAGTACACAGAGACATGAGACAGAAGGGGCACGTGGGAGAGGCCTGGAGTGTGGCAAAGGGGAGAGGGGAGGGCGTGGGTGTGAGGAAGCTGGCACTGTTAGGGCCACGGCAGACTTTACACTCTCTCGCTGCCTCACTCACTGTAACAGGAAATGGGGTGGCCTGGGCATGGGGGGGAATGTGTGGGGCAGAGGCAAGGACCAGGCTCTTTATTCCTGACCAGGGGCCTCCTTGGACAAGTCTCTTCTTTCTGTGCCACAGTGTCCTCATCTCTTAAAGGGGGTTTGATTTCTCATCGCTTGTCAAATGGGGGTACCTGAGGCACATCCACAGCCTGTGTGTGCACCCCAAAAGCACTGGGATGGCCTGCTGGGGCGTCAAGTTTATTCAAGATCACTCATTTTACTTGAGGGCGTTTTATATCCTTGCTCAGAATGCACAATTTATGTGCATTTTCATTTCAGTCACTGGTAATTGAGGACTCTTCTTAGGCAGTTACTAAATGGTAAGTGTTGTGTTACTCTCTTTATATAAGCCTCATAATTACCCAGTCAGATGTCTCATTATTCCCATTTTGCAGGTTAAAAAATTGGGGCACATAGAGAAGAAACACCCCTCCCCCAAAGTCACATTATGAGGCAATGATAAAACAAAAAATTCTGCCCTTATCACCTCCCCCAAATCTGTACCCATTGCCAGGGGCTTTGGAATGCACCCCTCAAACCTATGAGGCTTCTTTGGCGAAGCCTGAACAGCGCAGGCCGAGGAGATTTCCCAGCCCTGTCCGACACCCCTCCATCCTTTTCAGCTACATCGCTGGATGAAAGGCTTCAGCACAGCGGGCGCCCTGGGAGTGTGGGAGAGGCTGGGGAGGCCCCAGGGCTTCTGAGGGCTCGCTAGGGGGGAGCCCGTGGGGGCGCTCCCAAACCCGCCGGGGGACGTGGACTCTCTTCCCAGACGCAGACGACCACCTTGCGGCGCAGCCGGGACGTGTCCGGGTCTCCCGTAGCCGTGCGCGTCCGGCCGGCACTTCCTCGTTCCCGCGCGCCCGGGCTCCGCCGCTACGCCCCGCGCCGGCGCTCCTGGCTCCTCGCTCCTCGGTCGGGAGGGGGTCAGAGGGGAGGTGTCGCAACAGCCAGCCTCCCTCCCTCTCTCCCCGCCCGGCGCCGCCACCTCCCAGATGAGCGCGCTCGCCGACAGCTGCGGGCCGCCGGCCGCCCGGCATGTCCCCTGACTGCGCGCTGGCGGCGGGCACGGGGCCCCCGCGCCTCCCGGGGCCGGACAACCGCACGCGCTTCTCCTTCTTCTCCGAGGTCAAGGGCGACCACCGGCTGGTGCTGAGCGCCGTGGAGACGGTCGTGCTGGCGCTCATCTTGGCGGTATCGCTGCTGGGCAACGTGGGCGCCCTGGTGCTGGTGGCGCGCCGACGGCGCCGCGGCACCACCGCCTGCCTGGTGCTCAACCTCTTCTGCGCCGACCTGCTCTTCACCAGCGCCATCCCGCTCGTGCTGGCCGTCCGCTGGACCGAGGCCTGGACGCTGGGCCCGGCCGCCTGCCACCTGCTGCTCTACGTGATGAGCCTGAGCGGCAGCGTCACCATCCTCACGCTGGCGGCCGTCAGCCTGGAGCGCGTGGTGTGCATCGTGCGCCTGCAGCGCGGGGTGCGCGGCCCCGGCCCGCGGGCTCGGGCGGCGCTGCTGGCGCTCATCTGGGGCTACTCGGCGCTCGCCGCGCTGCCGCTCTGCGTCTTCTTCCACGTCCTCCCGCAGCGCCTTCCGGGCTCCGAGCAGGTGAGCCGGGCGGCTGGCGGGGCGGGGAGGGGCGGCCCTCGGGCGGGCGGGCGGGCGGGGACCCGACGGGGACGGCGGCGGGGAGGCCGGGGAACGGCCACGCTGACCGGCCGTCGGCGGCACTCACCACCGTGCCAGCCCCCGTGCCGTGCGCCGAGGGTCCCCTAACCACCAGTCGAGATGCCCCCAAATGCCTGTGAAATGCGCCCATTCTTCATGGCCAAAGTAGTGAGAAAACGGGGGGCTCCACAGCCAGCCAGACGGAACGTAGGGGGCTCGGGAGTGGCGGGTCACGTCGCGCTGGGCTCTGCTCTCTCGCCCGGTGCGACCGTCCTCCCCACACCTGCTCCGCGGGCGGACCAGGAACCTCCCCTTAGCGCGCGGAGGAGCGGGGTCGAGCTCAGCAGGCTCGGAGCGCGCCGGGCACGGGCCCTGCTTGGAGGGGGCGGGGGCGCGTGGCCGGGCCGGGGAGAAAGGGGGTTAGAGACGCCAGGACCAGTACTGCCTCTGGAAGGTTGAAGGGGGTTCTCCTGCTGGAGCCTCAGTTTTTCCAGCTGCGAGAAGGAAGGATGGATGAGATCAGCCCTCGGGAGCTCACCCCGGGAACCCCGGTGCCGGGTGGTTTCAGAGTATCCTGGGCACCCCAAATGCCCCGCGGGTCCCAGAGGCCGGGCCCCTGAGCTTTATTCGAGGCACCGCGAGCCCCCCCCCCCACGTTGCCATTGGGATCGTGGGGTGTGGGGTTGGCGATACGCGATCTAAAAACAGCTCTGAGGACCGCTCCTGACATGAGCTCTGGTGCGCCCCCGTCCGCGCTCCGGGATGGCGGGCGCGGGTCTGTTGGCGTCGCTGGCCTGCTGGGCCCGGGCAGGGTGAGGAGCCGCGATTCACTCCAGGACGCTGGGCTGGAGCGCGGGCTGGGGAGGACGGGGGCCGGCGGGGCGGCTGTCAGCCCCTGAGTGTGAGTCCTCCTGCGCCTTGCCTTGGGAGGAGGGGGATGGGGGTGGGCAGGGGAAGGACTCAGTCTGTGCACCTTCCAGAAAGGCGGCTCAGCCTCCCAGGCTGCTGCGGCCGCCTTCTCCGCACCCCCCCCCCCTCGTCTTCCTGCAGAGATCGCTCCCCACGAAAGCTCAGCCCTGGCCCGAGGAGGGAGGGTGGGCGCCCGGAGCAAGCAAGCCAGACACAAACCACAGCCCCGGAGAGGCGCGTGCTGTGGCCAGAGGGGTGGGGAGTAGGGAGGCTGGGCTGGAGAGGGGAGGGGAGGGTGGTGAGGAGAAGGCTTTGAGCTTTGGACCAACGCCTCCCTGGGGGTCTCTTCCAGAGCCTGGACACAGAGGTGGGCTTCTCTGGGGGTGTCCCCTGACCTGCCTGTCACCCAGGTCTTTTACTGGGGGTGAGGGAGAAGTCTGCTTCCTGTGTAAGCAGTATCTTTTAAACACAATCAGCCCTAAAGGTCTCTTTCTTAATAATTGATGTCTTGCATGTAATACACTGGGTGCTGGGGAGGGGGGGGTTGCTTGTTTGGTTTGTTTTGTGAAGAACAGGCAGGAACTGCCTCAGGCCTGTGGCACTTGATAAAAAATATGGGAGCCTGTGGCGTGTCTCTGTAAGTGGGGCCAGGAAAGCTGGGGTGGGTTGAGCTGGTGGGTGAGTGCCATTGGCATGGGGAGCCCAGGGGCCCTGGCTTCATGGGCAGCTGGTTTCTGCCCAGATACACCGAAGGCGCCACTCAGGTGG
>PVJN01037610.1:0-20805 GCA_004026805.1 Lasiurus borealis | reverse complement strand
CAGAAACATGCTTACTTGTCTCATAAATCAGTAAAGTATCCTTGACCTAGTTAATTTGCATGGGCCATAGCATTATATTTTCCTAGTGGATTGAGTCACTTATCCTAATAAAACCCTGGGTCTTATCCACCAGTAATGACCAAGACTTAACCAACCAGAAGTCAGTCCTGCATCAGAGCTGTGTTGCCATGGCCCAGCACTGACTGCTGAGAGGGCTGTAAATCAGGACCAGAGAGAGGCCTGAAAAGAGAAGCAGGGACTGATGCATTGCCTCTGTGGCAGCTTTTGATCAGCACTTGCTTCTCTTTCTCTCCTAGTTGGCCAGCATCCGTATCTCCATTTCTCTTTCTCTCCTAGTTGGCCAGCATCCCTATCTCCATTTCTCTCCAGTCCTACACTGGGGCTGCTGATCAGCCCTTCCTTTCTGATCAAGCCCTATTTATAGGCCCAGAGATGCTGACTGGCATAGGAACTGACCAATCAGAACCAAATCTGGATGCTGTGAAGAACCAATGACTGCCTAGGAGGTGGAGATTTTGATGCTGACTGGCATAGAAACCAGCCAATCAGAACCAAGTTGGCCAGCAGAGGAGGGCACTTGGGGGCAAGATTAAGCATGCAGAGGAGGGCAGTTGGGGGCAAGATCAGGCCAGAAGGGGAGAGCAGTTGGGGGCAACCAGACCGCAGGCCGACGCTCTATCCACTGAGCCAAACCAGTTTCGGCAATGTGTCAGTATAATTTAGCAGTCAGGTAAGGGTTCATCAGAAGATCTCTTTAAGAGCACTCCTTTATTTCTCCACCTTTTCCTAAAGGCACATATGTGAGTGAATAAGAGCATTTTCAAACTTTTAAGAAAACTTTAGATTTTTGCTTCGTGCTCACACAGGGTATTAAGATCATCCAGAGGTGAGAAATTGGGACTGATGCCCTTTATAGGTATTTATTGAGCATGTGCATAATCTTCTGCAGGAGTGAATCCTATTAGATTGCCATAAATGTGTCACAGCCTGCCAAAGTTCTCTATTATCATCTAGTTTTTCAGCATATTCTTCTACATTCCTGGCCAGACTCTACTTTTCCACATCTGAAATCACAGTTAGGCAGCTGAGATGTTTAAATAACAGTCAAATAAAAGAGTAGCAATACTTTTATTGACTTCCCAGGGATAAATAAGTTTTGATCAAATATTTACTGTGCTCTAGGGATGGTGCCTTTAAATGTACTCCAATGAGCCAAGACTGGTTTGGCTCAGTGGATAGAGCATCAGCCTGCAGACTGAAGGGTCCCAGGTTCGATTCCGGTTAGGGGCATGTACCTTGGTTGCAGGCGCATCTCCAGTGTGGGACGTGCAGGAGGCAGCTGATCAATGTTCTCATCAATGTTTCTAACTCTCTATCCTTCTCTCTTCCTCTGTGTAAAAAAACAATAAAATACATTTTTTTTTTAAAAAAAAGAAAGCTATTCTCACTAGGTTCCTTATAAAGTAAATCTTACCTATTTTTTATTATTGAAAATATACATTTAGTAATTCTATACTTATATTTTCCCAGTAATGAATCCAAAATGGAAGAGAACACCGTACCATATAGGTTCTCCTACTCTAAGACCAGATGTGATACACAGTTATAGAATTATGAACATATGTGTTAGCACTAGAACAAATCATTTTCCCATTAACCTTTTATATTATTGAAATAGTTATTTGTCTGACATGTTTAGTGTTTTATGTTTAAGTTTATCTATATAATTAACATATCTCATATATAGTTATTAGTATAATGGGCCACTACTATAACAGGTGGGACAGGAAGGTGGTGGTTTTGCTTTGATGAACCAGTAGTTAATGCCAAATTATGCAGGAATGATCTCACCAAACAATGTAACTTATAATCAAAGGAATTTTTAAAGGTCCTAAAAAATATTGGGTTTATTAAATTAAAACACTGCCTATATACTCTGGCACATGGAGAAGTCCTTCTTGCATCTTAGGAAACAAATGGAAAGAGATTCTATGCTCATGAATTGAATAACTTAATACTGTTAGGATGTCAATACTATTCAAAGAAATCTACACATTCAGGACAATTTAAATTCACATGCCAATAATGATTTTTAGAAATGAAAGTCTATTGTAAAATTTATATGGAATATCAAGGGATCCAAAATAGCCCAAATCATCTTAAAACTAAGAACAGAGGCAGAGGACTCACATTGCTAGCTTCAAAACTTACTAAAAAGCTATCAGACCAGAAAAACTCAGAGGGAAGGTAGGGGAGAATGGGGGTAAGGGAGAGAAATCAACCAAAGGTCTTGTATGCATGCATACCAGTACAAGCCTAACAAATACACCAGGGGGGGTGAGAGCATGAGTGGGGTTTGCGGGGCAATGGGAGGATAAGGACACATATGTAATACCTTAATCAATAAAGAAAAAACTTACTAAAAAGCTACAGTAATCAAAACAATATGGTACAACCGAGCCAGAGTGTCTCAGTGATTGAGCATAGACCTATGAACCAGGAGGTCACGGCTCAATTCCCAGTCAGGGCACATGCGTAGGTTATGGGTTCAATCCCCATCATCATTGATGGTTCTCTCTCTCTTCCTCTGAAATAAATAAATAAGTATATTTTAAAAAGATAAGTGCTTTCATTTTAACATCATGTATTCTTACCCTACATATACAAAGTTGTGGAGTAATTTGAAATTTAAGATACTAGTTATTTACTTACTTACTTACTTACTTAATTTTGTTAATCCTCATCCAAGGATATTTTTCCATTGATTTTTAGAGACAGTGGAAAGGAGGGGGAGAGAAAGAGAGAGAGAAACATTGATGAGAAACATAGATTGGTTGCCTCCTACGCGAGCCCCTACCACAGCCAACTGGGATTGATCCTGCATACTAAGTACCTGCCCTTGACTGAAATTGAACCTAGGACCCTACAGTTCACAGTCAGAGGTTTTATCCACTGAGTCAAACTGGCTTGGGCTAAGTAACTCTTTTATATAATTTTCTTAAAAGGTAACTTTTTAATTGAGTAAAGTGTGTGATTAACTATGATGAGAGAAAATTCACTCCAAAGAATATAACTGTTTTCTCCAAAAGTAAATACAGAAGGCAAAATCAAGTGATTCTTTTAAGTCTGATTTCTTCATATTAAACTCGATCATTATATTCCACTCACTTTACTGATGACTTAACTTCCAGGAACATTTAAAGTTTAAATCACAAATATTTATTAATGAGTTAAACACTGGCAAGAAAATCAAATCAAAATCATTTTCAGAATATAATTTTTTGGAATGGAAGCTCTTTTGTTAATGTAGAAACTATCCAATCTTATATGTTCAAACTTCTGGTATAAATATTTGACTTGAATATAATTTAATGAATATAACATGACCAATTTGCCAAATGTGAAAACCATAACATCAGATGGGTCTCATAAATTAAATAGAATTGACAGAAAACATGAACAATCAAAATAATATAGAAAAACATATTTTAACATGTATAATAAAATATAATATGAATTTCCTAGAATAGTTTTAGAGGAAAAACAATTCCTAAATTCCATGCTTAATATTGCATTTTACTTCCATATTTTTGAGTATGCTATTTTCCTTCATGTCATTGGACTTTCTATTCCACTGTCTGATGTAAGTTATATTTTTCCTTCTAGAAGCAACTCCATCAACTTTGTGCTATACCATTTCCTTTTATTGTGCACTCTTAGCACTTAAAATAATAGGAAGTTAATAAAATAATTATTTTTAAAAAGTAATATCTATTACAGAGAAATTAAAAGGAATTTTGGACATATTTTAGTTCTTTTAAATGTGTCACTTTAAAATTATAATCTATTTAATATATTTTTTTGATTTTTCACAGAGAGGAAGGGAGAGGGATAGAAAGTCAGAAACATCGATGACAGAGAGACATCGATCAGCCACCTCCTGCACACCACACATTGGAGATGTGCCCGCAAGCAAGGTACATGCCCCCAACCAGAATAGAACCCGGGACCTTTCAGTCCGCAGGCCGACGCTCTATCCACTGAGCCAAACCAGTCTTGGCTAAAATTATAATCTATTTAAACTTTATTTTTATTGTTGACACTATTACAGATGTCCCCATTCCCCCACCCCCATTGCCCACCTCTACCCAGCCCTCACCCCCTTTTCCTCTGGCCCAGGCCATCACCTCACTGTTGTCTGTGTCTATGGGTTATGCATACATGTTCTTTGGCTAATCTCTTTATCTCCATTTTTCTAGTTTCCCTAACCCCACACCCCTCAAACCTCTGTCAATCTGTTCCATATATCCACACCTCTGGTTTTATTTTGTTCTTCAGTTTATTTTGCTTACTAGATCATATGATATTTGTCTTTCTGACTGGTTTATTTCATTTAGTGTATATACTCTCCAGGTCCATCCATTCTGTCACAAAGGGTAAAAGTTCCTTTTTTTTTTTTACAGCCCCATAGTGTTCCATTCTGTAAATGCTTTTTTATCCACTCAAACAACACCAAGGCTGTTTCCAAATCTTAGCTATTATAAATAACACTACTATGAATATAGAGGTACATATTTTATTTCTGATTGATGTTTTGGGATTTATAGGACATATTCCCAGAAGTTAAATTGCTGGGTCAATTGTGAGTGGGAGAAGATGGCGGCTGGCAGGACGGAGGTGAGGGAGAGGAAGTGAGTGAGGGGACAAAAAGAGAGTGTATGGGTGTGTGTGGTGTGTGTGTGACTGAGTGAGGGACAGTTGAATCTCACGGGAGCAGTGGGAGCTGGCAGTGCAGGCTCTCTTGGACAAGGAGACTGCCATCGCAGCTTTCACTCCCCGGCCTGTGTAACTCGGGTGCAGAACCCATGCCATCTTAAAGGGAAACAGGGGTTTTCTTTGGGAACTCAACAACACCACCAGCTAGACAGGCATTGGAGTTGCTCTGTGACCCAACAGCCACTCAGCCAGAGTCCTGCATACCTGTGGACCCTGCATTCCCAAAGACCCTGCATTCCCAGGGACCCTGGGAACCCCGCCTCCAAAGCAGTGAGTGCAACCTCCCGCCAGCCACCTCGGGAGCACACAGTGTGCTTTCGCGCCAGCTTGCAGACACTCCAGTCCCTGTTTTTGTGTATCAGGGACTATTCCCCACCTGCAGAACTCCTGGGTCAACGTGTTTCCATGGACGTCTGCAGCTGGCCATCATGCCAGTAGGCAGACATCTTAGTCGCTGTGTTTGTGCATTAGGGTCGCCCTGGCTGTGGTTTCAGCTGAAGTTACACACTATTTCCTGCCTGCAGAACTCCTGGGTCAACGTGTTTCCGTGCACGTCTGCAGCGGGCCTTCATGCCAGTTTGCAGACACGTTAGTCCCTGCATTTGCACATAAGGGTCACCCTGTCTGTGGTACTCTAGACCCTGTGTTTGTGTGTTCTGGTCACCCTGTCTGTGGCGTACATTCCTTTCTGGTTTGTGGAGCTTCCTGGTCACCTGTGTTTGTGGTGCACCCTCGAGGCCGCCATCCAAGGTGGGCTTTCAGCAGCACTTGGGTAGTAAAACAATTGAATCTACAATTAAAACATTACAAGAAAACATGGGAAGACATAAAAGCAATCTCCAAAGGAAAGAAAAAGAGGAATCACCAGAAAGGGAGTTAGATGAAATTGATGTGAGCAGCCTTTCAGAGAAAGAGTTCACAGTAATGGTTTTAAGGATGTTTAAACGTATTGAAGACAATATCACACAACCCAATGAGAACTATAAGGAGCTGAATGAGAATGTCACCAACATGAAATACAACCAAGAGGAGATGAAAACGACATAGCTGCAATAAGGAACACAATGGAAGGTCTAAACCGTAGACTAGAAGAGCCTGAGGATCGCATCAGCAAATTAGAAGACAAGGTAGGAAAAAACACACAAACACAGCAACAATTGGAAAAAAGACTTAAAAAACAAGAAGAAAGCCTAAGGGAGATTTGGGACAACACAAAACGAAACAACATACACTTAATTGGGATACCAGAGGAGTGGAAGAAAAGCAAGGAATAGAAAACCTATTTGAAGAAATAATGACAGAAAATTTTCCTGATATAGGCAAGGAAAAAAATATGAAAGTCCAAGAAGTACAAAGAGTCCAAAACAAGCTGAACCCCAAAAAACCGACACCAAGACACATCATAATTAAATTGGCAAAGACTAACGACAAAGTAAGAATCTTAAAGGCAGCTAGAGAAAAACAGAAAGTTACCTACAAGGCATCTCCGATTAGAATAGCAACTGATTTCTCAACAGAAACACACCAGGCCAGAAGGGAATGAAATGAAATATATAAAGTGATGCAAAACAAGGGTCTGAACCCAAGAATACTATACCCAGCAAGGATATCATTTAAAATTGAAGGTGGAATCAGGAGCTTTACAGACAAGAAAGGGTTAAGAGAGTTTATCACTACCAAGCCAATAATGCAAGAATGTTAAAGGGACTGCTGTAAAAAGAAGAAATAAAAAGGAAAAAAAAATATACACACAAAAAACAAACACTAAGGAAAAATATGACAATAAAACATGAACTTGTCAATAATATCATTAAATGGAAATGGGTTAAATGCACCAATCAAAAGACATAGGGTAGCTAAATGGTTAAGAAAACAGGACCATACATTTGCTGTCTACAAGAGACCCATCTCAGAGAAAAGGATTCACACAGACTGAGAGTAAAGGGATGGAAAATGGAAATGAGAAAAAAGCTGGGGTAGTGATAGTTATATCTGATAAAATAGACCTCAAAATAAAGGCTATAACAAGAGATAAGGAAGGCCACTACATAATACTAAAAGGAGCAATTCATGAAGAAGATATAACTCTGATAAACATATACACACCTAATACAGGAGCCCCTAAATACATAAATAAACTCCTGGAGGATATCAAGGGAGAGACTGACAACAATACAATCATAGTAGGGGATTTTAATACACCACTGACATCTCTGGACAAATCCTCTAGACAAAAAATCAGTAAAGAAACAGCAATTCTAAATAACTCACTAGACCCAATGGACCAAATTGATATATTCAGAGCATTTCAACCCAAAGCTACAGAATACACATTCTTCTCAAGTGCACAAGGGATATTCTCAAAAATAGACCACATATTGGATCATAAGCAAAGTCCCTCAAATTCAAAAAGATTGAAATCATATCAAGCATCTTCTCAGACCACAATGGCATAAGATTAGAAATAAACTACAATAAAAACATTCCCAAAAAGTCAAACACTTGCAAATTGAATAGCATGTTACTAAACAAGGATTGGGTTATAAATCAGATAGAAGAAGAAATTAAAATTTTTCTGGAGACTAATGACAATAAAAACAAAACAATGCAAATGCTATGGGACACAATGAAAGCAGTGCTGAGAGGGAAGTTTATAGCTCTACAGGCCCACTTCAAAAAATAGGAAAAAATGGTAATGAATTACCTAACTCAACAACTCAAATATTTAGAAAGAGAGCAACAAGAAAAGCCCACTGTGAGCAGAAGGAAGGAAGTAATAAAGATCAGAGCAGAAATGAATGGCATAGAGACCAAAAAAATGATACAAAAAATCAAACAAAACGAAGAGCTGGTTTTTCGAAAGAATAAACAAGATTGATGTACTTTTAGCCAAGCTCACCAAGAAGCAAAGAGAGAGGACCCAAATAAACAAAATCAGAAATGAGATTAACTACAGACCCCACAGAAATACAAAGGATTGTTAAAAAATATTATGAACAACTCTATTTTCACAGATTTCACAACCTAGAGGAAATGGACAGATTCCTAGAAAAACACAACCTTCCAAAACTCACACAGTAAGATTCAAAAAAATCTCAACACACTGATAACTAAGGAAGAAATTGAAGCAGTCATCAAAAAGGTTCCAGCAAACAAAAGCCCAGGGAAAGATAGCTTTACAGGGAAATTTTACCAAACATTCATAGAAGAATTAAAACCCATTCTTCTCAGACCATTCCAGGAAGGAACACTTCCAAACTCCTTCTATGAAGCTAGCATCACCCTAATACTAAAACCTGATAAAGATAACACAAGGAAAGAGAATTACAGAACAATATCCCTCATGAACATAGATGCCAAAACCCTCAACAAAATACTAGCAAATCAAATCCAGAAATACATAAGGAAGATCATACACCATGACCAAGTAGAATTTGTCTCAGGAATGCAAGGATGGTACAATATCCACGAATCAATAAACATGATACATCACATAAACAAATTGAGAGACAAAAATATCCTAGTCATATCAATTGATGCAGAAAAGGCATTTGACAATATCCAACACCCTTTCTTAATAAAAACTCTCAGCAAAGTAGGAATAGAAGGATCATAATAATAAACATAATAAAAGCCATATATGACAAACCCAAAGCAAACATCATACTCAATGGGCAAAAACTAAAAACATTCCTCCTAAAAACAGGAACAAGACAGGGATGCCCACTCTCACCACTTCTATTTAACATAGTGCTGCAAGTATTAGCCATTTCTATCAGACAAGAAAAAGAAATAAAAGGCATCCAAATAAAAAAGAAGAAGTAAAACTGTCTTTATTTGCAGATGACATGATACTGAACATAGAAAACACTAAAGACTCCCTCAAAAAATGATTAGACTTGATAAATGAATTCAGCAATGTAGCAGGATACAAAATTAAAGCCAAGGAATATAATTCTTTGAATGTTTAGCAGCAATTTAAAAAGAGGACATGAAAAGATTTAATTCCTTTCAGAAGGAATTGAGGCACTGTGAAGGCACTTGAGCATTCTATACTGGCCCTCTTTCCTCTTTTGCCAAGAGGGACCCTCTTCTCATAACCCAACGGCCCTCAGCTGTATACTAAGTTCTCTATTCACGCTGAGGTTGAAGCCTCGAGGTGGCTGGTATAATGGATCTGTCTCTTGCCAAATAGTGTGATCTCGGCCCTCCCTGGAGAAGGAACCTGAATTCCCTGAGATAAGTGAACAGTGCCGGGGCCCCCACCAGCAGGCGAGGGGATCCCCAAGGCAGGTGCTGGGCGTGGAGACCACGGGGGCATAGGCTACCATGGAGACAGAACTGAACCTCACAACACCTTGCATGGCCCCTGAGGATGACTGGTTAGCCAGAGATGGGTAAGGTTCCTCAGGCAAGGAAAGGCCTAAGACAGGCATAGTCACAGAGGGGCCATCAGGAGAGAACTTGGGGGTCAACAGAGGTGGGGCACAGACCCTCACCCCCCACCAACCTTGTAGGGGTATGAACCTTCACCCCTTTTGAGGGCGGTCTCCTGCCTCCATGGCTACCTCGCTTCCCATGCTCAGCACAGATTGGGACTCAGGTAACAAAGAGAGACGTGGCCCAGCTCAGATCAAGACCCAGGTAACAGACAGAAACATGCCAACAGCAGCTACCCTATAGCTAAATTCATCCTAGCACTAGAAATGCTCAGTGCCAACTCAATGCAAATAAACCTTTCCACTGATATATACCGGGTAATCTAAGATTGTTGGTAGAGTATTAAATTTGATGTAAAAGAGTTATCAAGCTCTCAGATTAAATTGGTCAACTGAAATAAGCGAATATCCAAGAAAATTTAAGTGTACTGAATAAAAAGCTGTTTCTAAAGTATTAATTAAAATATCTATTAATAGCTCATCTCATGGTAAAATTGCTTAATATGTAATGAACAGAAAACAGGCATATTTGTGTGCAAAAAAGTTAAAATTTAAAGTTATCGAGATTGCATTAAAAATTTTACCAAATTCTTCATTAATCAAAAAGGGGGGGGGGGAGTAGGATAATAGCATGTAAGGAAAAATATCTGGTAACTAAATTACATTAAGAAAATTTTCACTTTAGAAAATTAATTTCCATTTGTAATGCTAATAGCAAGACACCCATGAAAAACACACATGGTGTCAAAATAAGCCAAAGGAAAATCGGGTAGCCAAAAATAAAAAGGACCCCAAGTCAATTTTATAGAAAAGATTCCTGTATTAACTCTTGGTTGAGAATATGTTTATATACTTTCAGAAAACAACTCCAAGACCAAGTGGACTCCTGCAACAGAGAGGAACTAACAGGTCTGCGCCAAACACAAAAGCAAGAGGAGAAACAGTCCACAGATGCAAGACAATGACGACGCCTTGCCATGTGAGCAGTTAGCAGCTGAGCATCGCTACAGGATGCCCAGGACCAAACCAGAGAGGGTCGGACCAGCATTGCCACCATCTGTCCAGTATCCAGATACCATTGATGACATGTACACATAAGGAACTGTCTGACATTGAAACTGGGACTCAACGCTATTGGACATTGAAATTGGGACTCAATCATTTTTTTTCTTTTGCTCTGGTGGGTTTATTTCTAGCCTACAAGGGAAAGATGTTTTTAAAGACAAGAATCAGGGGGTGGGGGAGCGGAGAAGCAGACGCAGAGGCAAAGAAGCAATGAACAGACTGTCCTGCTACAGTGGGAAGGCAGGGGAAGTTGGGGAGGAGGGGCCTATAGGAGACCTATCGAAGGACTTATATGCATGTGTGTGGGGGTGATAGCCAGTGGATACAGGGCAATGGGGGAATGCGTGGAGGGGGGGGGAGAGGGGGATGGATGAGGGCATGTACTGTGGGATGGGGAGGGTAATAGGGGGAAATAATAAAATAAATAAATAAATAAATAAATAAATAAATAAATAAATAAATAAATTGCTGGGTCAAATTGCCGTTCCATTTTCTTTTTCTCTGAGGAAGCTCTATGCTGTTCTCCACAGTAGCTGCACCAGTCTTCATTCCCACCAACAGTGCACTAGGTTTTCCTTTTTCCTACATCCTTGCCAGCACTTGTTTATTGATTATTGATGGTAACCATTCTGGCATGTAGCCATGTCTTTAGGGTTTTCTATGTACAATATCATGAGGTTTTAATTTGCATTTCCTGATGATTAGTGATGTTGAGCATTTTTCTATATGTCTATTTGGTCCTCTGTATGTCCTTTTTGGAGTAGTATCTATTCAGGTCCTGAGCACTTTCTTTAATTGGATTGTTTGTCTTCCTGGTATTGAGTTATATAAGTTCTTTACTAGTATATATTTTGGAAATTAATCCCTTAACAGATATATCATTGGCAAATATGTTCTCCCATACAAGGTGTTACCCTTTAATTTTGTTAATGGTTTCTTTTGTTGTGCAGAAGCTTTTTAGATTGATATAGCCCCATTTATGTTTCCTTTGTTTCTGTTGCTTAAGAAATGTATTCGTGAAAATACTGTTATGAGCTGTCTGAGATTATATTGCCTATGTTTTCTCCTATAATTTTTTGTTATTAAGTAAAATCACTCAAATAAATTTAATATAAACAGATAAGCAAAGGAATACATTTTAAAAATCTCCTAGGATTTTATGGTTTCATAACATACACTTAACTCTTTTATCCATTTTGAGTTTATCCTTGTGTGTGGTATAAGTTGGTGGTCTACTTCCATTTTTTGTTTTGTTTTGTTTTGTTTGCATGTGCCTGTACAATTTTCCCAACACCGTTTATTGAAGAGACTATCTTTACTCCATTGTATGCTCTTTTTTGTTTGTTTGCTTTTGCTGTTTTTTTCTGTTATTTAGTTTAAAAAAAATTTTTTTTAAAGTATTACATATGTACTAACTTTGTTCTTCTTTCTAACGATTTTTGTGCCACTTTGGGATATTTTTTCCTTTTGATTCCATATAAATTTTTGGAATATTTGTTCTAGATCTGTGAAATATAGTGTTGCTATTTTAATAAGGATTGTGTTGAATCTGTAAGTTGTTTTGGGTAGTATAGGCATTTTAATTATGTTAATTCTTCCAATCCATGAGTATATCATATGCTTCCAATATTTTTATTATTCTTTTATTTCCTTTTGCAATGTCCTATAGTTTCCTGAGTACAGGTCTCTTACCTCCTTGGTTAAGTTAATCCCAAGGTATCTTATTTTTGTTGTTGTTGTGCAATAATAAATTGAATTGTTTTATTGGTTTATCTTTCTGAGAGTTCATTATTGGGTGTATATGGGAACCCCTTTCATGTCCCGCGTGGTTCAGGGTTTCCGTTCAGGGTTCAGGTTCTGGAGTAGGTCGCACACAAATGAAAAGAGAGTAGAAAAATATTAATTTGGGAATATTGGGGAGCCAGGCAGGAACCTTCCTCTAGTGAGAAGACTACCCTTGCTCTACCCTTCCTATCCCTTTTATTGAGATTTTGGGGCACACCCATAGTCTTTAGGCAGGAAATTTCAATAACAAAAATATCTAAGACAATCAGAGTGGAGGCTGCTTTAGCTAACAATGTTTCAACTAAAAGAGTGAATGGTTAGAGCAATTAAGGTTTTTGACTAGCCTTCCAGGCTTCCTGTCCAGATCTTTCTATTAGTGAAACAATGTTAGGTTTCTGGCAGGTGTATAAAAATGCCATTCATTTCTGGATGTTAATTTTGTATCCTGGTAGATTATTGGATTCATTTATTAAATCTAGATTTTTTTTTTTGGTAGTGTCTTTAGGGTTTTCTATGTACAATATCATGTCATCTGTGAATGAGATTTACTTTCTCCTTTCCAATTTGAATTTTTTTTTTCTTCTTGTCTGATCACGATGGCTAGGACTTCCAGTACTGTATTGAATAGGAGTAGTCAAAGCGAACATCCCTGTCTTGTGTCTGACCTTAAGGGAAATGCTTTAAATTTGCCCATTGAGTATGATATTGGCTGCAGATTTGTCATATATGGCCTTTACTAGTATTCTATGTTGAGGTATGATCCCTCTATTCCCACTATGCTGAGATTTTTTTTTTAATGCTGAGAGTTTTTATCAAAAAAGGGTGCTGAATTTTGTCAAATGCTTTTTCTGCATCAATTGATATGATCGTGTGATTTTTGTCTTTCAATTTGTTTATATGATTTGTTTATATTTATTGATTTGTGAATATTGTGTCAGCCTTGCATTCCCAGAATAAATCCCACCTGGTCATGGTGTATGAACTTATTAATGTACTTCTGTATCTGATGTGCTAATATTTTGTTGAGGATATTAGCATCTATATTTGTCAGGGATATCGGCCTGTAATTATCTTTCTTTGTAGTATCTTTATCTGTTTTTGGAATTAGGTTAATGCTAGCCTCATGAAAAAAACCTTGGAAGTGCTTCTTCCTCTTGAATTATTTGGAATAGTTTGAGAAGGACAGGTGGTAGTTCTTTGACTGTTTGACAAAACTCCCATGTGAAGCCATCCAGAACTAGGTTTTTTGTTTGCTGGGAATTTTGTGATTACTGCTTCAATTTTGTCAGCTGTTATTGGCCTATTCCATTTTTCTGATTCTCTCTGAGTTTCAGAAAATTATAGTTTTCTAGGAATACGTCCATCCCATCCAGCGTGTCCAGCTTGTTGGAATATCGTTGTTCCTAATATTTTTTTAATGATCCTATGTATTTCTGGTGGGGTCAATTGTACTTCACCGCTTTCATTCTGATTTTGTTTGAGTCCTCTTTATTTTTTTCTCAGAGTATTGACCAAATATTGCAGGCAGCTCTATTGATGTCATGTAATTCAGATTATTATTTTTCTATGAATAGTTTAAAATGAAGTTCTTTAAAATAGTAAGAAAGTTTACCTGCTATTGGAGAGAATTACACCAAAGGTCTTGACTATATCTCAAAACTATTTTTTTTATTCTGTTCATGCTTTTCTTGAATGGCTTAAAATGGATGAATCTGTTTTATTACTTTATCAGCAGATCACATAAAACATAAAGATTATAATGGCTATTTATTATCTAGCTTTCAAAAACACTTTTCAATGATCCCTCTCTAATCCAACTGTGAGGTAAATAGATGGAAAATGTGATTAACCTAACCTTAGTAGTATATTACTTGTTTAAGGAGATCAGTGACAGAGCCAAAAGGTTTTTCAAATTCCTACTTTAAATTTGATAAAAACATGTAGATGTGTTTTTATATAATCAACTCAGTTATTGCAGTTTTTCTGGGAAATTAAAATGATCAATTTCCATAATAAATAAGATGAATGAAATATAAAAGGCTTTTTATATCACATTCTTCTTAGCTAAACTGTTTTTAAAAATGCAAAATTACTCTGAATTAGACATTATATTAAAAGATGTTATCACATATGTTTTTTGTTTACTGAACTGTGTCAATGAAGGTAAAATTGCCAACTATATTATGCACATACATACATAAAAACCTGATTAAAGAAGCAAAATGACACTTAAAACCTTAACTAATAAAGACAAATAATGCTTAGTGAATTTTTGAATTATGGCTTTTTTAAATAAAATTTATTTTATTTCACTCAAGTTTATAGAATAAATATATTTTTAAAAATATAAGAATTACCCCTGGCCAGGTTGCCTCAGTGGACAGAGCATCAGCCTAAGGACTGAAGGGTAGCAGATCAAGGGAATTTAACTCAATTGTAGGCTTAGTAGCTGGCCCCCGTTGGGGCACATGTGGGAGGCAACCACTTGATGTTCCTCTCTCTATGTATCACCCCGTCCCTTCTACTCTCCCTAGAAATCAATGGAAAAATATCATCAGAAGAGGATTAACAAAAAGAGAAAATTATTAAATAAAAATATAAGAATTTTAGGTACCTACCTGGTTGTGCTGGGCCTAAAATATATGGGAGAACATTTTGTAAAGTAAATGATTATCTGACCACTATGCTGTACCTCTGAAACTAATACAAAATAATATGGGATTTAAACTATTATTAAAAATGAAATTTAAGAAATATATAAAATTTTATATTTATTATAATTAGTTCTAATTTTAACTCCTGTTAAAATTATTTTAAATTATTAAGTATAAAAGTCTCTACTAATGAGTGTTGGATGTATTGAATAATAGAAGAAAATGTTCTTCAGGATTAAAAGAATTCACAATCTCTATACTTAATCACTTTTAAATTTGTTTCTTACTTTTATTTTTGATGTTTTAGTTGTTTTCCATATAGTTATTAAAATTGGACTAGAAAGGAATCTTCAGATATGTGGTGTTATCACTACATAATATTCAGTCTTTTCAAATGGAAAAATAACAATTTCTCTCTATGCTCAATATTCAAGTGTTCATTATACCAGGAAATGCCTCAGATCAATGGAATGGATTATATAATATTTAAAAATATGTAAGTCTTTTTAATTAGCAAAATGTTCTTCCAAGCTTGTCAGAAAAAAATCAAAACTTGGCAGAAACACATGCTCATCTCACATAACAGGAAAGAGCCTTACAGAAGCAAATGCAAATGGTGACCTTTAAAAAATAATTCAAGTTGTTCCATAAAGTGTTTTAAAATGTGAAAAATAGGTATTATTTCAGGGAAGTAAATGTGACAGAAGCAAGACTGCCTTTATTAAAACTATTATTCATAGAACTTGCCTATTGGATTTGGTTAAACAAATCCATTTCCTAGAGTCATCTTGTGAACCAATAGATCACTGGTTCAATTCCCAGATAGGATATATGCCCAGGTTTTGCGCTCCATACCCAGTAGGGATAGATCCCCAGCAGAGGCACATGAGGAAGGCAACTGATCAATATTTCTCTCCCACACTAATGTTTGTCTTTCTCTCTCTAAAAAAAATCAATAAAAACAGGTTTTTTAAAAGAAAAAAAAATCAGTTTTCTTTCCTATATTGGTTTGCTGATCAGAAGTTAAGGTAAGCTTTGTAATAGTATTGTTAGCAGACTCTTGAGTTGGAGTCCCTGGAGTTGGAGGGGGTGGCTGTCCCTTCCTCCACTCTTGTCAATCTCATCAGAGTTTAGATACACACTTTGATTCCATAAAGAGGTAGCAGGTTTAAACATATACAAGACACAAATTCTCAGAAGCAGTCTACTCTTAACAGATAAGAGAGACTATATTGTGAATCTTCCTAGATATTGTAAGCCATTGGACATACTTAGAAGTAACATCTAAATTATTTTATTTCCCTTTTCTTATAAGTGGTAATTGCTTCTTATGGTTATTGATTTGGGGATTATTTTTTGCATGCCTTTGTTGCCTTCCACCACTTGGTAAATAGTCGCCTATGTTAAAATCCATATATTTGAAATGCCTAGTTTGTTTTATTAACTGGATCCTTAATGAACCAAAAATAAGAAGCCAGTTGAAAATTTAAGATTTTTTACATGTCATTCAATATACAGAGTACTAGCCAAAATTTTTTAAAAAGCTAATTAAAAAATATCTATTGAAAAAATTCATGTGTGAAAACATTTTATATAAATACACACAATTATACATACACATATGTGGCAATAAATTTACATTGATGAACACAGAATTATTAATTCTTACAAGTAATCATTTTATATGATCTTATATATATGAATATATAAAACATTATATAATTATTCAAAACATTTGGTGATTAAACCACTTAATTTCATAGAGCTATATCAGCAGTGAAAAATTTGTTAAATGGATAAGTAATTATAGTTGTTAGCAGATAATCATATGTACACACATCGTACACTTAGAATATACAAATACACATTTGTTCAACAAGTGAATACCTGAGATTTTTATGATTTCTCAATAATCAGCAATTTTTCATTATTATATAAACTAGTAGCACTGCACATGAATCCATGTGCCAGTAGGTTGCTGCTGCCCTCTTGTAGCTCTCCACCCACTGCCCTACCTTCCTTTAGCTCCCTCTACTCCCTTCCCCCTCCCACTCCCTCCCCTGCTCATAGCTTGCTGTACTGCCCCCTCCTGCAGCTCTTGGCTGCCCACTTGTTGTTTGCTGCCCCACCCTTCTGCAGAAACATGATCTGGTCATTATGTGGTTGGTCATTATGTCTCAGGGCATAAGAGATGATTAGCATATTCCTCTCTTATTATATAGGATAACTATAGGCCCGGTGCATGAAAATTCATGTAGTGGAGGGTGTCCCTCAGTCTAGCCTTCTCCCTCTCACAGTCCAGAAGCCCTCAGGGTTGGGAGGCACCAGGGTGATCAAGGAAAGGCGACACCCCCATCACATTACTGCTGGCAGCATAAGCCTCACCCGGCCCTGGTTACCTGTGCCTTGGGGTGGCCCTGGATGGTTGGGCAGCCATAATCAGAGGATTGCATGTGCCTCATGTGCCTCAGGCTGGCCCTGGGTGGCTGGGCAGTAGTCATCCGAGTCTTGCCTGCATCACAGGCCTGCCCTGGGCAGCTGGGGGAATGAGGAGATTGTGGAACTCCAGAGGCAGGTACGTGGAGCAGCCAGACTTTCCTGGGGGCAGGCCCCGCTGTGCCACGTGCCTGCCACCCCAGCAGGGCTGAAGGGACTGGGCGCCAACATCAGGTGGCCATCTTTAAGGACGTGGTAGTCAATTAGCATATTCCCTTTTTATTGGCTGTGGGTGCTGCCATCTTTGTGAGGGTATGATGGTCAGTTAGCATCTTTCTTCTTTATTATATAGGATAATCTCATTAGATTGTTTTAGAGACTTGAGAAACATGACTACTCATGTTCATCTGGTTAAACCATTTTCTTCCTTGAGTATTTTGAGGTCAACATTGTATTAGCCTTTGTCTAATAATCTGCCTCATTCTATCAAAAATAAAAATAAACAAAATGGAGAAAATCATAAGGATTTTGTTTTTTCAATGTAAGATTTTATTCAAGCAGCACTTGACTGAGTGGTATGACATCAATCTTCTGTATGTTCTTAATATAATACTACACTGATATTTATGACTCCTCATGCATCTTCAAGTTAGAAGTAGGAATTATTTCCTTACTCCTGATTAAATACATTTAAATGAATATCAATGAGCAAATTTTTCAATAATTTTAAAGAACTATTTGAATATTTCTTTCTAATGCACATCAGTAAATATATATGTGAACAGTTTACTATAAATTCATATTTAAAATTATAGTTTCATTCTCTTTTTGCACAATTATATATTTGCTATTGATTATTCTGTTTGAAATCAAGTAATGGAAACTATTATAGCTGATTGAAAATATATGCATGCATACTAAACAAAAATTAAGTAACCAAGTAAAATTCTATAAAAACATACTTCATTTTTAGAGATATGTATTTTTCAAAAACCAATTTTGAAATACCAACAGTTTAAAGAAACACTGACATAACATCAATGTTACAGATAAGTGTGGGATGGGATTACTTTTGTTGTGTCATAAAATTATTCTTTGTCCTAAAATAGCAGTTTCTATTCAGCTTACATAAGTTTAAACATTGAATAGTCATGATCCTGAGAGGTAGTATTCAAATTAATCATCACCCCATTATACCAACAAGAAGAGTAGTATGCAAATTAATCATCACTCCATTATACCAACAAGCCATGCCCACAAGCCAATCAGGAGTGAGTATGCAAATTAACCCAACCAAGATGGCTGCAGCCATGGAGCCAGCAGGAGGTTTGGGTTTTTCTGGCAGTGGAGGAAGCAAAGCTTTCTGTACACCCTGGCAGGCCCAGGCCTCCACTCAAGGCTACAAAATTTCAATTATAGAAGGTAAATAAATCCCAACAAAAATGGTGGCAGCCACAGAGATGGAAAAAGCAGGAGGTTGAGTTGACCCTGGTGATGTTGGAAGCCAAGTTTCTGTAGCCCTGGCCTGCCTTGGCATCCACTCAAGGCTAAAAAGTTTCAATTATAGAAGATAAATAAATCCCAGATACCAGGACCTCTGCTTGGGTCACCAGGGGGTGTGGCTGGCCAGAAAATCACCACAGACCTCTCACTCAGGCCACTCCATGCCCCAAGGGAATCCCCACCCTGATCTGGGACACCCTTCAGGGCAAACCAGCTATCCCCCACCTATGCAGCTGGCCTCTATCCTATCTAATAAAAGAGTAATGTGCAAATTGACCGTCACTCCAACACACAAGATGACTAAAGGTGGATGTCCCCATGTGGACACAAGATGGCCAGAAGAGGAAGGCAGTTGGCCTGCAAGGGAGGGTAGTGGTGGGTGATCAGGCTAGCAGGGGAGGGAAGTTGTGGGGGGACCAGGCCTGCAGAGGAGGGCAGTTAGGGAAAAACAGGCTGGTAGGGGAAGAGTTAGGCATCAATCAGGCTGGCAGGGGAGTAGTTAGGGGGTGATCAGGCTGGCAGGTAGGTGAGCGTTTAGGAGTCAGAAGTCCCTGATTGTGAGAGGGTTGACCCCTGTGGGACTCAGCCCAAACCAGCAGTCAGACATCCTCCAAGGGGTCCCAGATTGAAGAGGGTGCAGGTTGCATTGAGGGACATGCCCCCCTCCCCAGTGCACAAATTTCATGCCCCGGGCCTCTAGCATGGGAATATTAGTTCTAGTTCAGTAATTTATGCTGCTGGTATCTTAGTAGGAATTTCATTGAATCTATAGATTATTTAGTAGCATGGACATTTTAATGAAGTTAATTCATTTGAACCATGAACATGGTATAACCTTCCAATTATTATAATCTTCTTCAATTTCTTTGTTCAGTGTCTGATTACAGGTCTATTACTAGTAAAACCTTCATTAAATTTATTCCTAGGTATTTTTTAATGCAACTGTAAATGGGATTGTTCCCTTTGTTTCTCTTTCTGGTAGTTCATTATTGATGTATTAAAAATGCAATTGATTACAGCCCTAGCAGAGTAGGTCAGTTGGTTAAAGTGCCATTCCTATACATCAAGGTTGTGAATTCAATCCCCTGTCAGGACACATACAGGACAATGAATGCATAAATAAGTAGAACAACAAATAGATATTTCTCTCTCTTTCTCTCTCTTCTTCCATCCGGTCTCTACTGCTCCCTCTCTACCTTTCTCTCTCCAATATCAATAAATTAAAAAAATATTTAAATGCAAGTGATTTCTGGATATTTATTTTGTACTCTGCAACTTTACTAAATTTATCAGCCTAATCAATTTTACTTCTTGCTTTCCAATTTGACTGCCTATTTTTTATTCTTATCTGATTACTGTGGCTAGGATTTCAACTACTATGTTGAATAAAAGTGGTGAAATGGACATCCCTGTCTTATTCCTGATCTTAAGGGAAACACTTGTAATTTTTGCCCATTGAATATGATGTTGACTGTGGGTTTGTGATATATTTATTACATTGCAGTATGTTTCCTCTATTTTCATGTTGCTGAGAGATTTTATCATAAATGGGTGTTAGAATATATTAAATGCTTTTTCTGCATTTATTGATATGATCATGTGGTTTTTAACTTCATTTGTTTATGGGGTACACCACATTTCTTGATTTGTGAATATTGCACCAACCTTGCATCCCTAGAATAAATATTCTTGATCAGAGAAAGACAAGTACCATATGATTTTACTCATATGTAGAATCTAATTAACAAAATGAACTAGCAAGCAAAATAGAGACAGACTCATAGATAGTGAGTACGCTGACAGCTGTTGATGAGGTGTGGCTCTGGTTATGAGGGTGGAGGTATTGAGGGAAAAAAGAAAATAAAGAGAGAGAGAAAACTCATGGCCAGTGTGGTAATGGCTGGGATAGGGGGTTTTTGGGTTTGTGGAGGAGTTTATTGGGGGACAAATGATGATGGATAAAGATTTGACTTGGGGTGATGAGCACACAATACAGTGTACAGATGATATGTTGTGAAATTGTGCACATAAAACCTGTATAATTTTGTTAGCCTGTGTCACTTTAATAAATTAAAAAAAGAAAAAATAAAAGAAATAAAATAATTCAATATTTGACAGTTATTTTT
>PVJN01037609.1:0-20807 GCA_004026805.1 Lasiurus borealis | reverse complement strand
CATGCTGACATTTGGGAAATTAGATCCTGAACACAATGCATTCTGATTATTGGAGGTGCCTTTCCATCGTGAAAAAGATAAATTCAATCCAACAAATTTTTTGAGAAGTCTGTATATTAAATTAAAGTTCTGTCCTTTGGCAAGGTTCTTTTCAAAACTTTTGGTCTCTGTTCAAATGATAACCCCGGGCAGGATTATTCCTTGCCTAAAAAGAGCCTGCGTGGGGCTGAGGAGACCAGAAATGCTCTTAGTCAAGCATATTTGAGACTAAGCCCTGGCAGGGACTGCCAGCCCAGTCCATCTTGGGAAGAATTCTATGGTGCCTGTTCTCTATGTACCCAAATGTGTCAGTGCTAGAGATGACCCTGCTCAGCTGGCTTCCTTTCCATTTTCTGGGAAAAGCACAGCCACGCTCTCCGATGAAGAACAAACAACTCTTCACTTCTCCATTCCCACTCAGCGAATTCCTCTGGCACCACTGGCCCATCTCATCATGAATACACATTTGCTTTGGCCCTTCCTCCTCCTCCTCCTCTAATAAGTGTTTTGTATTGCCTGGCTTCCCGGCTGAGCTGCCGTAAGTTGAGCAGTTCCGAATCCAGGAGCACAGACAAGGAATGAATTTGATGAAGGGCCTCTGAGATAGAACATACATGTTGCTATTTCAAGGCAGAGCCTTCCTTGTTTTCGGAACGTATCCAATTTGTAAGCTGAATAGAAAAATGTGATGAGAGGAGGGGGAGATGGGCAGGGAGAAAATGGGTCCTCAATGATGGACGATTAGAGAGTGAATCTGAAAATTAACTGGGACTGCTAAAGAAGAATAAGAATAAGAATATAAACATGATAGTGAAGGGTCATTAATTTCCACATAAACCAGACCATTTTGATCATTACACTGATCTCAGAATTAATATAACCACTGCTTTACATATAAAATAATAACTCTTGGTCATGGAACTATACTTTGGAGTCAGAGAGACCTGGGTCTCAATTCTGGCTTATTGTTGACCAGATTAATGATCTTGCTTCTATTTTGTAATCTCTTGGAGCCTTCCTTTCTTTACTTATAAAATGAGAGTGCTAATAGTATCTACCTCAATAGGATTATTGTGAGGATAAAGATGATACTTAACAAAGAGCTTAGCACTTTGCCTAGCATACAGCAAGCACAGAATAAATGTTAGCTTTTATTGTTTTTAATTTATGTAAGTCTAATTTCTCTAAGGCAAATTGGTTTTTATTCACCAGGAGGAATACCTAGTTAAGACTCTTACGATGAGTCTTTCCAGGCAGCAATTATCACCCTCTGATTAATCTTTTTGGTGCATTTGCATTTCATTGAACTGGCTTAAATCAAGTTGTACCTGTTAATATAAATATGCCTCTGATACCACTGAGCAAGTTTCCGTGTAGAAAGCTAGGCACATATTGAATAAATAGTTAATAGAATTTGCAATTTCCCCAAAGCAGATTATACCCCTAATACCCAAATTCTGATACATACATATATATCAGAATATATGTGTACCATATAGTATTTATAATTATTAGTCCTATGACAGTGCTGCCTTTTTGTAGATCAGGAAATTGCATCTGAGTTAGGTTACAGTTACATTGTCTTCTGGATGGATTCGTTTTATAATTTGCCAGGTGTCTTACACGTAAACATTGTCCAAAACTGAGCTCATTATTGCAGCCCCCAAACTTCCTTTTCTTACGTTTCTTTTTTCAGTTAATGGCACTGCCCTCTACCCAGTGACCCAAGCCAGAAATCTGTGAGTCATCCCAGACGTTTCCCTTTCTCTCCTTTGTCATCACAACAAGTCCTGTAAAGTTTTACCTATTAAATATTTTTTTGAATCTGATCTCCTCTTCTCCATTCCTACCACCATTTCTCACTCAGACTACTGCAATGGTTTCCTAACTAACCTCTCTGACACCAGCCACGCTGCCTTCGTACAGATGCTGCCAGGAGGATGTGCCCTCCCCAGCTTTAAAACGTTCAGTGGCTCCCTACCGCCTCTAGAATGAAGCCCAGATTTCTTTGTATGGCCTGCATGAGCCCAGAGCACTCCTCGGCCTTAGTCTTACCCAAGTTCAATGAAAATGAAGTAAAGTATGTGTCTATCTCCCCTTTGAGACTGTGGCCTCTTTAAAGGTGAAGGCAAAGTCTTTTAATGTTTGTATCTCAGCGCCTAGCAGTGTCAGAAAAAAATTGTTGAACTCAAATGAAATCCTGACATCAGGTTTGAAGTCAGATGAATCAGTTCACACTTTTAAAAAATGGTTTTCATACTTTAAAAAAAATTGAGATATAATTCATGTACCATAAAATCCAGTATTAGTATAGCCAGTGGTTTTTAGTATAGTCACAGTTGTATACCTATCACCACTAATTCCAGACTATTTCTGTCACCTGAAAAAGAAACTCCTTACCCATCAATAGTCACTCTATTGAAAGATAATCCACAGAAAGGGAGAAAATATTTACAAATCATGTACCTAATAAAGCACTGTTATCCAGAATATATAAAGGACTCTTATAACTCATCAGGAAAAGACAACAACCTAGTAAAAGAATGGTCAAAGGATTTGAATATCCTTTCCTCCAAAGGAAATACACAAATGGCCAATAATCACACGAGAATATGTTCAACATTATTAATCATTAGGGAAATGCAAATCAAATCCACAATGAAATATCACCTTATACCTAACAGAAAATCTATAGTCAAAAGGATGAACAACAAATCAAGTATTTGCAAAGATATAGAAAAACTGGAGTCTGAATACATTGCTGGTAGGTGCAGCTGCTTTGAAAAACAGCTTGGCAGTTTCAGAAACTTAAATGTGGAGTTACCACATGACCCAGAAATCCTACCCATTGGTATATACACCAAGAAAACTGAAAATGTATAGCCACACAAAAAACAAGTATGTGAATGTTCATAGTAGCATCATTCATAATAGCCTCAAAGTGAAAACAACTCAAATATCTGTAAACTGATGAATAGATAAATAAAATGTGATATAGCCATTCAGTGGAATATTATGCAGCCTTAAAAAGGAATGGAGTGTTACAACATGGATGAACCTCAAAAACGTTATGCTAAGTAAAAGAAGCCACACACAGAAGACCACATACTAAATGATTTCATTTTTATGAAATGTTCACATTAAGCAACCATATATAGAGACACAAAGTACATTAATGGTAGCCTAGGGCTGGAAGGACTGAGAGGAAATGGGAAGTGACTGCTCCTGGGTAAAGGATTTCTTTTGGGGATGATAAACTATTCTAAAATTTATTGTGGTGAATGTTGCACAACTCTTCGAATATACTAAAAATCACTGAATATATAGTTTAAATAATGAATTTGATGGCATGTGAATTGCAACTCAAGAAAAAACAGTTTAAAAAAAGCAACTTAAGCCCTAGTCGGTTTGGCTCCGTGGATAGAGTGTTGGCCTAAGGACCGAAGGGTCCCTGGTTCAATTCAGTCAAGGACAATGTACTTGGATCCCTGGCTCTGGATGGGGCACATGTGGAAAGCAACCAAATGATGTGTCTCTCTCACATTGGTTTTTCTCTCTGTCTCTCCCCTCTCTTCCATTCTCTCTGAAAAATCAATGGAAAAATATCCTTGGGTGAGGATTAACCAAAAATAAAAATAAAATTGTTGGATGCAAAAAATAAAAAATATCAAAAGCAACTTACATACAAAACTGGTCAGTTACAGCTAAACCAGAAAAAGCAAAAATGGTTAACGTGTCTTTTTTTTTTTTGTCTTCAATAGGGCCAAACTGAGACTCTGATCCGGTTGGTAGGAATGATCACTAGGATAAATTGCTTGGAGCAAGAGAAAGGAAGGGGAATTTAAATATTCTTCAAATAAGGGATAGCAGAGGAGGAATTTTACATTTTTAGGTTCACCCCAACTTCCTGGTTTGACTATTGTTTCTGCTTCGGGCTGCTAAACCACTGTTGGAAATAGCTATCTAGTCCTGCCTATTCTGATCAATGTCTTGAAAGCATAGCTAAAAAATGCTGGCACAGTTTATCCTCGGCCAGGGCCTGACTACGATGCCAAATTTAGCCTTTGGCAACTTCAGTCCATTGAGAGTCCCTGGGGACTTGTTTAACCTAATTTTGGAGAGCTGCAAGGGAATTCACTTCTGGCCGGGGGCCCAGCAAGCAGGGAGTGGCTCAGCAGGCTGCCTAATCCTCTATTAAGTTAATGATAAAGGGTACCTGGGTACAGTCCCCTGGAAGGCCAATTCTCTATATGGGAGGCTTGGACTAGGAATTCTCCAGATAGCTAAAGGTAATTGCCAGTATTAAATATTATAATCATCTTGAGAGGAAATCTTTCAGAATGCATTATATATATGTTCCTGCTTTTTTTGTACAAAGGCTTTTTTTCAACTGATAATTTTGTTACATGGCCACTAAGAAAAATTTGGAAAGTATAGTACGATTCTCCTTCCTTAGAATTAACCATTGCTAATGGTTTGGTGTCTATTATTTCGAACTTTTTTTTTTAACTTGTTTATAAATATACATACACATACTCACAGTCAGAGCAGATTTTTAAAAACTTAAAGAAAAAACAACCCACAAATGGGATCTTACTCTATCTACCTTTTGGTCTATCTCTTGCTCTTATTTAATGACATATTTAAAGATATATCATGGAAATCTTTCCATGACAGTTCATATAACTCTACCTTAGTCCTTCTTTTTAAAAAACAAACAAACAAACAAAAGAACACCTTCACCCAAGGACACGCCTTTACTTTAAGCTTTAGAGAGAGAGAGAGAGAGGAAGGAAGAGAAAGAGAGGAACACTGATGTGACAGAGAAACACTGATCAGTTGCCTGGACCATGGATCAAACCCACGACCCAGGTATGTGCCCAGACCAGGAATCAAACTGCAACCTTTTTGGTATATGGGACGACACTCCAATCAACTGAGCCATCCAGCCGAGGCAACCTTATTCTTTTTTATGCATGCACATCATTGCATGATATGGACATACTATAATTTGTTTAACCATTCCTGTTGATACATATTTCCTATATTTTGAATTTTTCTTCATGATGAAAAATGATGAAATAAGAATTCTTATACATATACAACATTTTTGTGGATAAATAAGAGTACTGGGTTGGGGGATAGATTCCAAGAAGTAGAATTATTTAGGTTTTTGATACATCTGGAAATTACTTTTAAAACATTTTATTTTGCATACATAAATGTACAGAAAAGTTGCAAGAGTAATATAACAAACTCCCATATCCTCTTCACCTTGATTCCCCAATTATCATTTCATCACACACTTTTCCCTTAGCAATATGTATGTATATATATATATATATATATATATATATACACACACACACACATATATATATATATAACATATACTATATATTTTTTGTGATCCATTCATTGAGACATCTGATATATTTGGATGTGAAGCCCTTGCCTCTAAATACTTCTGTGTGCATTTCCTAAAAAGCAAGTGTCCTGACCGTTAGTGTCCAAGCCAGGAAATAGACATATAAAACTTTGAGTTTACACTGATTTCTCCAATCTGACATCACAGAGTTCATTTCAGGCTTCTCACTTTCCATATTTGTAACCCTCTTTTCTGATAGAGAGAAACCTGCTCTCACCATCCCCCATATACTTCCTCCTCTGCCCCTGCATATAACCTATCTCCCTGCCATGCTGGCTGTTTCCTTAGTGCGCCCGCCTCCCTCTCCCCACTGCTACCTGCTTGGCTTGTGCTATGTCAGTCCCAAGGAAAAGGAAGTTAATTTATTTTTGAAAGGTGTGATGTAAGATATGTATCTTTTTCTTTAATGTATAACCAATTGTTCCAATACCTATTCTCAATTATTTGGAATGCTTCCACGTATGTTTGTGTCGGTAGCTGATGAGCTATTCTCTTTCATTAATCTATTTTTCTATTTCTATAAGCCAATATCACACTTTCATTACTGTGGTTGTATAACAGGTTTTAATATCTGGTAGGAAGAGGTCCCTCATTATACTTTTAAAGAAATCCTACCTAATCCTAAGTATGTATTCTTCCAGATAAATTTTAGAATTAGCATGTTAATTTAGTTAAAAATCACATTGTAATTTTGACTAGAATTGCACTGAATTTGTACAATATTTGGGTAAAATGGCATCTTTACAATATTGAATCTTCCCATTAGGGAACATCATATGCCTTTTCTTTATTTTTTGTTTTTACTTATTGAGTTTATTGGGGTGACATTGGTTAATAAAATTATGTAGGTTTCAGGGCACAATTTTATAATACATCATCTGTATTTTGTATTGTGTGTTCACCACCCGAGGTCAAGTCTCCTTCCATCAACATCTACCCCCACCCCTGACCTCCTTTCCCTCTGGTAATTACCATACTGCTGTCTGTGTCTATGAGGTTTTTTTTTGGTTGTTTTTACTTAATCCCTTCACCTATACAGCTCCCAACTCCCTCCCCTCTGACAGCTGTCAGTCTGTTTTCTGTATCTATGAGTTTGTTTATATTTATTAGTTAATTTTGTTCATTAGATTCCATATATAAGTGAAATATGGTATTTATCTTTCTCTGACTGGCTTATTTCACTTAGCATGGTACTTTCTAGGTCCATCCATACTATTGCAAAGGATAAGATTTCCTTCTTTTTTTTATGTCAAAATATTATTCAATTATGTAGATATACCACAGCTTTTTTATCCACTCTTCTACAGATAGACATTTGGGCTGCTTCCACATCTTGGCTATCTGTAATTATTATAGGGTAAAATGCAAATTGGCTGTAACATCATCATGTAATGACCCAACAGCAGGAGAGCGGGGCAGTGGCAGAGAGCTATGAGTAGCAGTGGGCAGGGAGGCCAGCTGAGGTAAGTGGCAGTGAGCTACTCATGCACGGATTCGTGCGCAGGGCCACTAGTTGTAAATAACACTCAGTGAATATAGAGGTGCATATGTTCTTTTGAATTAATGTTCGGATTCTGCAGATATATTCTAGGTATGCCTTTTCATTTATTCAGCTTTAAAACATTTTTTTCTTTCAGTAAACAATCATAATTTTTGTATGGTGGGATTTGGACATATAATTTGTTCCTATGTTTTTTTTAAAAAATTTTGTGGCTATTATTGAGATCTTTTCTTCCCATCTTCTTGCTATATATTTTGTACATTGTTGAGATTATGCTACATATTCAATTCTGTACCCTACTTTTCAATTTAATATTATGCCCAATTTCCTGACTAATGAAAATACATCTTTTATGGTTGCATACTTGTCCATAAGATATTTATGTGATGCAATTTATTTAACCATTCTTTAAAGTTAGTAAATTAGATTGCTTCCATTTTTTTTGCTAACTTTTATAAATACTAATGTGATGAATATCTTTATGCATAAATCTCTGTTCTATTTTGGATTATTTCTTTAAATATATTTCTCTAACTAATATTTCTACATTTTCTTCATAATACAGATAGTTCCTTCTTCAATACAGTAACACAAAATAAGGGTAAATTGAAAGTAGTCTCATATTTGCTTAAAGTTTTAATATTTTACTTGCTCTTACCAACTTGGTCTTGCCTTCTTCCTATCACTTAGCCACTCACTTTGGGGGCAAGATTAGGAAGTAATAAAATGGGACTAAAAAAACAGCAGCGTCATCACAAGCTGATGCAGTGAGAAGCTGCGTGGAAACAAAAGCCGTTATCTGGCAAGGCCATTATCTCCTAGTACCCGCAACTTCTGGCCTAGCATGCTTCCTGCGTGGCTTCACGTATACACTTGACTCTTTCACATCTCTCAATGTGGTAGAAAATATCCTACCTCTTCCAAGTTGTATTATATGCCTTCTGGAACTATTTGTATAAAGTTGAGTGATGTATAATTTAATTTTCTAGATTACTTGGAGTTAATGTAGAAACAGTTTTTAAGATTTCTTCCCCAAGGTCTATAAGTGCAGGTAGGATTGTTTTCCCCTCTGTGCGAGGCATTAAATTGCCGTGCTTTTTATCACTAAGTCAATTTTTATGCTTTTTTTTCCCCCCTCTCTCCAGTGCTTGCAGACTTTCAGCTTCCACTTCTCACTACTATCTGCATGCCTGCTTGTGGTAGTTCCTCCTCCCTCTTCTAGTTTACTGCTTTTAATTTTTTATGAGTTTGGAAACCAGATTGCCAGGCCTTTAAAAATAGAATTCAAGTAAAAATTAATAGGCTCTGAGAAAGGGCTTCCATGAATACTATTTGGGCATGATAGGCAGGATCTTTAGGGCACGGACAGTGGGGATCTCTGTTTTGTTTCTGCAGAGGTCTTTTTTCATTTCCTTAATTTCCTTGACTCTTTGCTGTACTTCAATAGATGAGATGGCCAGATAGCCAAGTTTCACATAAATGAAGTTTCATTACAATTTAGTTTGTAACATAACATTAAAGTGCCCCTTTTCCTTTCTTCAACTGAATTTGATTCTTTACTTTCTTTTGTTCCTTTGACATTGTATGTCAGGCTGGCTTGACCAGACCTGGAGAAATTGTTCATTGGGCTTCATGTGTGTGGGATAAGGTCCTTTCTGAACCTTCATTTCTCCTACCTTTTTTCTTCCCACCTCTTCTTAATAATTAAAACCTCTTACATTTCACATCAACAAAGCTATAATTCCCTTATATTAAAAAAATCATTTCTTGCCTAAAGCCTCTTTTAGCTAAAAAGAAATTAACTGTATTCCATTATCTGAAAGAAAACAAAGGCAATTTATATAACTGTACCTTATTCTTAAAAATATATATATTTTATTGATATTTTACAGAGAAGAATGGAAAGGGAGAAAGAGTTAGAAACATTGATGAGAGAAAAACATCCATCAGCTGCCTTCTGGGGATGTGCCTGCAAACAAGGTACATGCCCTTGACCGGAATCGAACCTAGGATCCTTGAGTTGACAGGCTGATTGATGCTTTATCCACTGAGCCAAACTGGTTAAGGCATGTACCTTATTCTTACCTTTATTTTTAGTCAGGGCTAATTGGTAAGGGCTACAATGCTACACCATAATTGTGTGTTCATTTTCTGTAAAGGACAATCATTTTCCCTTTTGCTATTGATTTCCCCTCCTATTTATTAATTACTTTGTAATTATTTAGGTGCTTTGAGTGAGAGGACATGGCAGGTTCAATAAAAACTGCTACTAGAAATCCCCCCAAAAACTATTAGAAAATCAACTTAAACTTTATGTCTTATTATTGGCAGATAATTGGATCATCTTTGTATGTAGGCACAGTAAATACCCTTGATGATGACAGTGTTGTGGTTTCTTTAGCATGATACTGTTGGTGGGGAAATCTATGAAGTGTGAAAAATAGATGGATATTACTGCTGAAACCGGTTTGGCTCAGTGGATAGAGCATCAGCCTGCAGACTGAAAGATCCCAGGTTCGATTCCAGTTAAAGGCATGTACCTTGGTTGCGGGCACATACCCAGTGGGGGGCGTGCAAGAGGCAGCTGATCAATGTCTCTCTCATCGATGTTTCTGACTTTCTATCCCTCTCCCTTCCTCTCTGTAAAAAATCAATAAAATATAAAAAAAATAGATAGATATTACTGTTTATGGTTTCAACTTTGGATCAATATAAACTCTCATACAATGCCATTCCTCGGTCATTAATTAATACTAGATGCCCTGTGTGTGAATTTTTGACCAGTGAGGTCCCTTGGCCTGGTCTGTGGGATCGGGCTGAAATTAGCTCTCTGACATCCCCTGAGGGGTCCCAGATTGCAAGAGGGTACAGGCCAGGCTGAGGGAGCTCACCAGTACATGATCGGGGCCAGGGAGGGTCACAGGGGATTGGCCAGTCGGGGAGGGACCTGTAAGGGGTGGAAGGCAGGCTCCAGGGCATGACCAGCTGGTCTCACTCAGTTCCTACCGGTTGGATCATCTGCCCCCTGGTGGTCAGTGCATGTCATAGCATATGGTTGAGTGGCCTTAGCATATCATTAGCATATTATGCTTTGGTTGAATGGACTAGCAGACAACCAAACACTTAGCATAGTAGGCTTTTATTATATAGGATATTGAATTGTAACATTCATGTATATACAGTGGGATAGCCTACCAGTCAAGAGTTTATTTTCAGCAGCATCACCATTTTTGAAATTTGTTTATGTAATTGTTTTAGTACTTTATTATACTTTTTACCACTATTTATAAATTTGAGTAGAAAGTGGAAAATTGAAAATGGTGATACTATTAATAAGAAGCACAGGTTTCCTAATCTTAATACATACACCTGAACAAAGATGGAGTTGTTAGTTATGTACAAAGCAGTGACTCTAGTCTTCATCAGGTAGACATTAATGGACAAAATTAGAAAAGATAATACCTGTTAGAAATCCTATATCATAAAGAGCTAATATGTTAATTAGACTGAACAGGAGAATGACCATCCAGACAACCTTCCAGACAACCATCCAGCTGACCTTCCGGACAAAGCCAGGGCTACAAGGGGCCAAGGCAGCTGCAGATGCAAGGGCTGAGCCCCTTGCACGAATTTTGTGCATCAGGCCTCTAGTACTTTATAAAGATAGTATCTTAAAGGTGAGTTGCAATGGGAATTGAATACTATTTTTCACCTCTCTAGGGGAAATGCTCTTGTAATATGTAGTGCATTTGAACTTTTCATAATCAATTTTTATGCATGTTACCAGGACTGTATTAAGTAAGAAACTGGGTAGGAATGGGTAGGAAATAAACTAGGGGTCCACTTATAGGGAGTTCCAGATGGTACTTTATTTACCCTCCTTTTCCAGTCCAAATGCCTTTTATAAAATTGACATTATTGATACTAAGTACCTTTAAACTCTGTAGAGGAGTGAGAAAGAGGTCTGTGTCTAAAGCAGTACCAGACATGCAGATGTGTTCTCTGCCTATTGCTTCTCTGTCTTCTTTTTAATGTCTCCTTTCCCCAAATAGAAGTGTTTCTCAAAGTTCATGCCATAAATTAAAATGTCTAATTTTAATGGTAAATTAATTTATTTTCATAGTTTCAAACTGTTGTGAATTGAAAAGGCATGACAACGAAGTGAGGGTTGTTTGAGGGAGCTTGGTTGAAAGGTAAGCTTGGTCCAGAATCTGTCCTCAGTTTTACAGGTCCACGAATTCTGGCCTGTCTATAACCCTAAAGTGATTGGACTTTGGGAGAGTGGTTCAGGATAACCAAAATAATGAGAAATGATTATATTTTTCAGAAGGACAATTTTTTAATTTTAAAATGGAAAATTTGTACATGGATTAGAATATCTGTTGGTAATGGACTATCTTTCCATCTCCCCTTTTTACAGATCTATTTGATTATTTAATAAATTAAAATTTCAAATACATATAAAATCAACCTCACCAGGAACGTTTAAACTAGGAGCCATAAGGCTCTTAGGAAATACAAAAAGACATGAAAACCCGACTGGCATGGCTCAGCAGTTGAGCATAACCAATCAATAATTCTCTCTTATCATTGATGCTTTTTTATCTCTTTCCCTCTCTCTTTCTCTCTGAAACCAATAAAAATGTATATTTTAAAAAGGGCATATGAAAGTTACATTGAACATTTTACATCAACCAAACGTTCCCCTACTGGTCTGCCAGGTTTCCAAGGAAAATGCTGAAAGTTCTAATTTAAAAATTTAGCCACGTAATACCAAGTACACTTTATTAGAGTATTGTAACTCATCAGTTGTAGTATTAGAATGGAGTGTAATGTTTGCTTATAGCACTATAAATGTGATATTCTGGTTCTGTGAAATAAAAATAAATAAGGCTAGAAATTTATTTAAGAGGCCAGAGGTTGAGGAGAAGGAGGAAGATATATATATACTGTGAGAATATCTGTTGATATGGACTATCTTTATAGATATACTATGTGAGAAATGTAACCATGAACAAGGAAGGCATGTTTTCTGTCTTCTGGGGGCTTGAGATCTTGAACATCTAAATTCAGTAAGCAGAAATCAGAGTAGGTGTATGATTTAATGTTAGTCAGTGTATCTAGATCTTTAATAAATATATGCTTACCATAGGACTGGAGAAGTTGAGTCAAAAGTCCAGGGTACTTCTACCTTCTCCTGGTAGGGATGCTCACATTTTACTCTCCGACTCCCATTTTATATATTTTAAGGTTACTACATCCCCTTATTTTGACACATTAATTCTTGGGACAGATGGTATGCTCTATTAATTATAGAAAAAAATCTTCATCTTCATGTTCTATTCAAAAATTTTAGATTGGCATTTTAATTTGGATTTCTCTTATTATGGGATCTGGGGCAAGTTATTTTGAGCTTCAGTGTTTTTCTCTGGTTAAATGGGAATAACAAGTCCAATCTATAAAGTTTTTATGAACATTAGATTAAATAATGTAAAATATGCAAAATACCTAGGCATAGGCCTATTATGCTGAGAGACTTGCTATTGGCCAGGTACTTCAACATGTACTAACTTAATCCTCATATCAATCCTATAAGAGAGTGTAGTTTTTAAACCCCAATTCACAGATGTATATCTTGAGATCTAGAAATGTAGAATAAGTTGCTTGAGGTCACACATTTAGTAAATGGTTGAATTAGGGTTTGAGTGCAGTAAGTTTGGGTTCTTGCTTTTCACATCTATGCTATATTCCTTTTCTTGGAGTATTCATTCCTTCCCTATTCTCACCTGAAGTCCATTTATCTACAGCCTATTTCCAGTTGGATGACTTTCCATTATCTTAAACCAGGATTTTTACCTGGAGCTTATGGGTGAGTTTCAATTAATATCTTTAACCTGCAAATTAATCAGGCCTCCTATATGTAAGGAGCAGAAATATGACTTAAGTTTAATGACGGACGAATTTCAATAAAGGACTAGGATATCTCCTGGAATCCAAAAATAGGAATGTGATAGATCCATGGACTAAAGTGCTATTTGGACATGTTCTCTCCTTCTCTCTTTATCTCATTTCTGTCCTCTCATCCCCCACCCCCCTCTCATTTTGCATTTGAGGATTCTCTGTTTCTCAGGCTTACCTGTTAGGAAACATATTAGCTAACAGCATCCATGCTTTAGCTACTAGGGATATAAAGGATAAAAATTGTTTGGATATAAAGGATAAAATTTCCAGAAAGAGCTCTTTGGGCCCTGCTTGGTTCAAGAGATTTCTGGCAATCAATTCCATGGGTGTCCATTATAAGTTGTATATTATGTAAACTATGACTACATTTTTTTCCTAGAAGAGAGGATCCATTGGTTCCATCAGATTCTCAAAGAAATTGATTTATAACTCAAAAGCAGTGAAGAACTACTACAAACACAAAATATGCCCAAACCATCTCTCTCTTTTCTTTCAAACTAGTCCTCTGACTGCCCTGCTCTGTCACTGGTACCATAGTCTTCTAGACAGTCTTTCCACTTTGTTGTATTTTGATTTCTTCTCCCTGCATTCAGTTTTTCAGAAAGTTCTGTTAATTCCTCTCATGCAATGTCTATTGGAATTATCCTTTTTGTTTCTACTGCCATAATTCTTGACTATCTGCTGTCATCTTCTTTAGCTCATTAATTAGTAGTATTTTTTAACCAGCTCCTTATTACTTGTCCCTCCTTACTTAAACCCATCCTGTGTTTTAGATGAATGCTTTAAACACTGTCATCTTGTCTTCTTCCTGGGCAGGACCCCCTGCAGTTTGGTCCTGGGCCACCTTTCCAACCTTTTACCAACTGATGTTTTATCACCTGGTTAGTAAATACTCTTGTATGCATCCACACAGTTGCTCAAGGATCTTTTTTTTAAAGACTTGCAACATGTCTATTTGTAAATTCACACCAATGCTTGCCTTTGTTAAAAAAAAGACCTAAGTCATTCTTTGACCTAAGAGTTGTTATGCTCATTTTCTGTTCTGAACATTAGTTGATTTTCCTGGGCCCTTCCTGGAATAGTCTTTCCTTCTGTCTAGCTACATGTGTTTATGATTCTACTTTCCTCAAGAAGTGGTCCCATGCCATTCTAGTCAAACTTATTTTCTTCTGTCTTATGAATTATTATATAATTTACTGTTTTACTCATGTCAGCACCTAATTCTATAGTGTTGTATTAATATTTATTTATTTAAATTTAATAAATCTTTATTGTTCAGATTATTAAAATTATTCCTCTTTTCATCCCCATAACTCCCCTCCACCCAGTTCCCACCCCATCCTCTGCCCTTAGCTCCCCTCATTGTCCTCATCCATAGGTGTATGATTTTTGTCCAGTCTCTTCCTGCACCCGCTTTATCCCTTTCCCCCTGGCAGTCCACTCCATTACTATTCCCCTGATTCTATTATATTCACCAGTTTATTCTGTTCATCAGATTTTTTATTCATTTGATTTTTAGATTCACTTGTTGATAGATATGTATTTGTTTATAATTTTTATCTTTAACTTTTTCTTCTTCTTCCTCTTCTTAAAGAGTACCTTTCAGCATTTCATATAATACTGGTTTGGTGCTGATGAACTCCTTTAGCCTTTTCTTATCTGACCTTCAATTCTGAATGATAGCTTTGCTGAGTAGAGTAATCTTGTCTGTAGGTTCTTGCTATTCATCACTTTGAATATTTCTTGTCATTCCATCTGGACTGCATAGCTTCTGTTGAGAAATCACCTGACAATCATATGGGTGCTCCCATGTAGGTAACTAACTGTTTTTTTTTTCCTGCTTTTAATATTCTCTCTTTTTCTTTTGCTCTTGGTATTTTAATTATGATGTGTCTTGGTGTGGTCCTCCTTGAATTCCTTTTGTTTGGGGTTCTGTGCACTTCCTGGACTTGTAAGTCTATTTCTTTCACCAGGTATGAGAAGTTTTTAGTCATTATTTCTGCAAATAGGTTTTCGTATCTTCTTCTCTCTCTTTTTCTGGCACCCCCATAATTCTGATGTTTGTACGCTTGAAGTTGTCCCAGAGGCTCCTTACACTATCTTCAAATTTTTGGATTCTTTTTCAGTTCAGTATTTTCTGCTTCTTTGTATTTCAAATTTTTGACTTGATTCTTGCCTTCCTCAAGTCTGCTGTTAGATCTCTATATAATATTTTTTATTTCAGTCAGTCGATGCTTAATTTCTAGTTGGTCCTTTTTCATCTCTTCTTGGGTCTCACTAAATTTATCGATCTTTTCTAGGAAATTCTTGAAAACCTTATAACTGTGGTTTTGAACTCTATATCCAGTCATTTGTTTTCCTCCATTTCTTTTGTTTGTGATCTGTTTCTTTGTCTCTGCATTTTCACTGCTTCCCTGAGTTGGTTGAATAGCTTTGTGTGCCAGGTGTCCTATATGGCCCTGTAGCTCCGTCTCTCCAGTTACCTGAGGTGGACACTCTTGGTGCACCCCTTTGTGGACTGTATGTACAGTCTTGTAGTTAAGTCTTGATTGTTGTTGTTATCGCTGGGGGGAATTGACCTCCAGGCCAATTGGCTGTGAGGATCAGCTGTGTCTATACAGGGAGAACTTCTGTGCTGGAGACAGCCTTATGAGACAAGACTTGCAAAATTGCAAAAGTCTCTGTGCTCAGGTTGGATGGGGCAGAGTCTCAGGGTTGAGCAGACAGCCTTAAGTTCTGTCAGCCCTGTCCTATGAGGCTCCGGGTCTCAGCGTCCCTCGGTAATCGCTGCAGTCCTCTGCATGCATCCTGACCTCTGCCTTTTGCGGCTCCTCTGAGTTTCTGTACACTCTAGGGACCCATATGAGTCTGAGTCCCCAGGGTCTCGCCCAAAACTGGGGTTCAGTGCAGTTGAGACTGGGGTTCAGTACACTCGGGAGTTACTGTCTCCTTCCTGCTAGAGGAAGCCAGCTAGGCACTCTGCCACCTGTCCTCTTCACGTGCATGTTTCTAGATCTCAGGTTTTTGCAGCTCCTCTGAGTCTCCATGAGCCCCTCTTTCCTTCTAGTTGTAGAATTCCCACTCAGCCAGCTTTCCTGTGGTTCTGGATGATGTCCATTCTGTCTTTTAGCTGTAGTTTTGAAATTGTTGTATGAGGCAGCAATCTAGGTGTTCGCCTATGCCACCATCTTGGTTTCTTCTTATAGTGTTGTATTAATATTTAAATGCCTAAAGCATTTTGTTTCCCAAATAGATTATGAGGTTCTAGTAGGCAAGATTTCTGTAAAATTAATTAAATATTCCATAGTCATATACATACAGTAGGTACAAATACTTGTCAAGCATTTATAAATGTCAGTGTAAAAATAAGTGGAGTTTTGCTTATTCACATTATATATTGAATTTTTCATTTATCAGAAAAACAGATTTAATAGAAACTTCTTTTTAAAAAAATATGTTTTATTGATTTTTTTACAGAGAGGAAGGGAGAGGGATAGAGAGCTAGAAACATCGATGAGAGAGAGACATTGAGCAGCCACCTCCTGCACACTCCCCACTGGGGATGTGCCCGCAACCAGGATACATGCCCTTGACCGGAATCAAACCCGGGACCTTTCATTCCACAGGAATGACGCTCTATCCACTGAGCAAAACCTGTTTCAGCTAGAAACTTCTTTTAAATGGTAAATGTTCTATGTGGAAATGCTTTTAAGTGTTAGTCTAGAAATTATTGCTGAAACCGTTTTGGCTCAGTCGATAGAGCATTGGCTGGCGGACTTTCTCTCTGTAAAAAAATCAGTAAAATATATATTCAAAAGAAATAGAAATTATTAAATATTAACCAAAAGGCCAAGGTGAGAGTTTGTGGGGAAAATGTTGAAGCTATCAAGTTAGAAGTCACCAATTTAAGATAAGTGATGAGATTATGAAAACCTATCAGTCAGAAAAAATCTCTTTTACACCAACTTTTCAGAAATATTTTTTATTGTGAAACATGATTCACATTTTTAAAAAATGTATGCTGTGTTCTCATTTACATTTTATGTAGCATTATCTTAAGAATAAATGATAAAAGGTAAAATTTATATTTGCTTCCATTCAGTGTGATCTTGACCTGGTCATTTCAACTCTGAACCTCTTTTCCCAGCCTCATCTAGAAAATTGAGAGAATGATACTTACCTGATAGGATGTTGTGAGAATTAAATGAGGTAGTATAGATAATGCATTCCGTGAAGTATTTAAAGCCAGTAAGAAATCATTCAATGGTAGATATTATTGGTCTTTATTCAATCAGAAGAGAATTGAGGGAAAGGATAAAGGTAGAGTGATGGTTTACCTAGAAGACTCAAAGTTGTTAGGGCTTTAAGGACATGTGCAGGTGAGTGATTGCTCCAGGGTGATAGACCAAGACAGCGTATTTCGAGTGGTATACATGGCACTGAAAAGTTAGGACATATAGGGTAAGGTTGGACCACTTTATTTGCAGGTTCTTCTTATATAGCATACATTATGTTTCCAAGTTTAAGTTTTAGACTAAATTATCATCTTGACTAGAATGTATGTTTAGTGTGTAAAATAAATGAGCATTCTCAGTATTTCAGGTATTAGTGGCAGAAAAGGAAATCAGGGAGAGGAGCTGAGAATAGAGGTAACTTCTCCCTACAATGTTGTTTTCCATCCCTACCTTACCTGACCATTACTTCTGTCAGGAATAATTGCTTCCTCCAGAGAAAGTGTGGTAGCAAATTGTAATACTTAATAGCAGAATTATGTGGAAGAGAATTGGCTGAATAGAATCATGTTAGATGATCAAAGCAGTGAAGCAGTGAGTTCATTCCAGTGGGCAATGCCACTGTCCAGCGTGCACATGGGATTTTGGAAAGGCCAGCCAAAAGAAATGGAGACGGATCTTAAGAAGTATGAGGAGGGTAGTGAGTCAGAGTTGCTTATTTCATTAGAGCCAGGGACCCCCCTGGGTCAGAGCTATTAGAGCTGATTGGACAAATTACTAAAATGGAACAATTACTATTTTTGAATAATTTCAAGAAAAAATGGATTTAAAGATTTTCAATTTTATGTTAGACTTTTGGTACTTCTACCTTGTAAAAAGTTGCAAACAAATTTTAAAGGAATAATGCAGACATATTCTTTTTTTTTTTTTTAATATTTTTATTGATTTTAGAGAGGGAGGGAGCGATGGAAACACAATGAAGAGAGAGAATCACTGATTGGCTGCTTCCTGTATGACACCTACTGAGAATGGAGCCCACAATCAAGGCATGTGCCTTTGATTGACTGGAATCGAGCCCAGGACCCTTCAGTCTGCAGGCTGACACTCTATCCGCTGAGCCAAACCAGCTAGGGTGAAAATGCATTATTTTTTTATATGTGGAGATCTGCATAAACATAATATTGCTAGATTTAGTATTGGTAAAATTGTATCAAGTCCACATGGCAGAGTTAAAGCTATCAGTATTCCATGGTGTTCCACAATGAGCACCATAATTTCTAAATGCTGCTGCCTGAAGTAGTTTGAAAATCAACAGATTACACTTTTGAATGCCTTTTGTTCATTCTTAAGGAAGGGATATTATTAGCCTCAGTGAAACTCACAGGCAAGACGTAGACTCAAAGTAATCATATAAAAAAGACCAAAGGAGAATTAAATAGGGTAAATTTGAGTGCAAGAATAGCATAATAGTTACTGTTTCCTGAGCACTTATTATATACCAGGCTCTGTGCTAAGTATTTTCCAAACAATTTCATTTAATCTTTTAAAAAATATTTTTATTGATTTCAGAGAGGAAGGAAAAGGGAAACATCCATGATGAGAGAGAATCATTGATTGTCTGCCTTCTGCACACCCCCTACTGGGGATCAAGTCTGCAATCCAGGAATGTACCCTGACTGGGAATTGAATCATAATCTCCTGGTTTATAGGCCTATGCTCAACCACTGAGTTCTGCAGCTGGGCCTTTTTATTTAATTTTAACAACCTTCCTCTGACCTATCATCATCAACATTAGATATATGAAGCAAAGAAGGCTTACAGACTTGCTCAAAGTCACAAAGCTGGTATAAGTGGTGGGTGACACAGATTCAAACCCAGGTTTCCCACATCCAGTCATGACATTGTAATATTTCTTTGTGTGATGTAACCTAAAAAAAGCTGAGTAAAACCCACAAATCTTTCCACACATATATTAACCATTGTAATCAGTAACTAGATCAAGATAATGACTATTTGCACCAACCCGGAAGGCTCCCTCCTGCCCTCTCTCAATTTCCCCATAAGTCATCACTACTCTGCCTCTATCACCATAGGTGGATAGGTTTTTTGTTTGTTGGTTTCTTTTTTTGCCTTTATTGGGGGGAGGAGGGGTGGAGTGAGGAGTTATGACCGAAAGATTCCATATACCATTCCTTCACCTTGCCATTTTTTGCTGTAGTGTTCAAAGCTGCTTTAGCTCTAACTTTTCAAGCGCTCACTTGTAGAGACTGTTGGAAATGGCTTCATATTCCATTTCTTGTATTGTTCCGAAATCAATACTTATTTATTATTTTAAAATTCTCACCCACAGGATATGTTTCCATTAATTTTTAGAGACGGTGTAAGAAGAGGGAAAGACAGAGAGAAATATTGATGTGAGAGAAACACATGGGTTGGTTGTCTCCTGCATGAGCCCTGACCAGGCCCTGGGTAGGGGAGGAGCTTGCAACTCAGGTACTTGCCACCTTCAGTCTGCAGGCCCTCACTCTATCCACTGAGCCAAACCCCTAGGGCTCGATATTAATCTTTAAAAAGCCCAAGAAACTTCTGGATGAAGTAGGTCCAGAGGGTTGTGATCCAACAAACCTCTCTAAGAAAGACCAGACACTTGACTGAAGTAATTTGGTGCCTCTATTTCCAATCGTGGCATCTCCTTTGGGAAATGGATAATCACGAAAGGTCGTCTCAGTTTGTGGAAGGAAAGACTAGCCAGGCAGAGCATGGCAGGGTGATTGTTTCGCATCATCTTACAGCGCATGAAAAATACTTAGGTTCAGACGCCTTCCACAGTGGACTTGCTGTTTGGTGTTGCAAGGAAAAGGAAGAAGAAAGGGGAATAGGGCCTTCAAGGAAGCGGTCCTGGGGTGACTTTCCGTGTCTGGCGGACCAGCTCTTAAAACCACATCACTAGCCGAGACCATAGAGCGTCAGCCTGCGGACTGAAGGGTCCCAGGTTCGATTCCGGTGGGGGGGGGCATGTGCCTTGCTTGCTGGCACATCTCCAGTGCGGGGAGTGCAGGAGGCGGCTGATCGATGTCTCTCTCTCATCGATGTTTCTGACTTTCTGTCTCTCTCCCTTCCTCTCTGTAGAAAATCAATAAAATATATTAAAAAAAAAAACACCAAAAACCCACATCACTTCTGGTCCAGCCTGGCAGGGACAGGGGTGACGTCACAACTGCACCTCGGACTCTCTCGAGCTGTGGTCGGCGAGTTTTCGGCCAAGTCCCCATCACAGAGCCTCCCTTCTCCCTGCCACGCCTCTCCAGCCTCCTCTCCCCTCCACTTGGTTCTGATTGCCGCCGTCGGGTCCGGTGGCACGCTGAAGCCGTCCGCAGAGCGGAACCGGGCACAGGGAGAGAGTGAGTGGCAGGGGCGGTGATGGGTGACGCCGGGCGTGATGCGTGCGGGAGGCGGCCCACGTCTGGGGAAAACCTACAGGACCGTCCTGGCCATCAAAGCCCGAGGACAGGCCCAGCGTGGGCGCACGTGACAGAGCAGCACCTCCAGAGTGACATCACCCCTGGGGGCGGAGCCGGCTGGTCTGCTCCCGAGTTCCTTCCCCTTTTTCTCCACTAAAAGCCGTCGACCCCCCCCCCCCCCCCCG